>JAOTRO020186666.1:0-10859 GCA_028566515.2 Pyracantha coccinea | reverse complement strand
TGAGAGAGAAAGTCTCTTCTTCTTCATTAGAACCTGAACAAAACTCCATTTTTAGAAGCTACAAAATGCAAATCTTCATTCCTCCTTTGGCTTGGGTATTTTGAAAAAAAAAAAAAAAAAGAGCCCGCACATAGGGGAACCCAGAAGGCCAGAAAACCAAACAGAACTTCATAATTTCCAAAAGGACCAGAGGGGTGGAACCACCGTTTCTGGGCTTGATTTTCGTGGAGGAAAGGGGCGGCTGCCCCTCTTTGCCCTTATGTAGCTTCGCCCATGGCTGCAATCACACAGGGCTCCAAATTTGATAGGGCCCTCAGGAAAAATTTCCATCTAATATTTGTGTGTAATACTTCTATATATTTACTTTTATTAGCACTTTTAAATCTCATTGTACATTCCTTATAAGTGTAAATTTTTACTTTTGTAAATATAAAAATTTGGAGTGCACAATGAGATACTTGAAGTGCCAATAACAATGCCCTAAAAAACTATTTTCTTTTTCAATTTTATTATATGATAATGCTATATATTCAAGTGAAACTTTAAAGTTTGTTTTTTGAAGTTTTTTTTTCTTGTTTGGTTGTTTAAGATTGCACTGCTTTTGATTATTTAGTGAAGGTAATGTTTGTAGCTGTTTTTACTTATTATTTAATGACATTTGTGAACTTACAATCATTTTTTTTTCCTTTTGAACAAACGATATTATCTACAATAAAGGGGTGGGGGAGTGGGCTAAACCTCACAATGGGCTAGCAATAATGGGATTCAAATTCATCTTTGGCAAGAATTGAACCTAAAACCTTTCACTTACAATTATTGAGTCCAAAAGTTTTTTTTATTTTTTATTTTTTTATTTTATTTTATGTAAGTTATTGCTTTCTAGCATCAATACATTGTCCTGTTTTTTTTTTTTCGAAAACTGCCTTGAGAAGTCTTTTTAAAATTTTTGCATACGGCCAGAATTCTCAGAGACAGCCCTGCCGAGTGGTCCTAGGACCCTTAGGAGGTCAGAAAAACATCTAGTCAAGGTCTTTCAGGTGTTGGGGTGAGTCAACTATTTTGTATCTATTGTAGGATTATAATTTCCTTATTGTTAGGGATTCCCTTGTACATTTTAGTCAACTTGTACTTATATGTGTAATGTGTGCGTGCGTGCGTGCGTGCGTGTGTGTGTGTGTGTGTGAGCCTCCTACAACTTGTAATTTGGATTATGCTGGGGGGGTCCATATAGGAACCCTAGTGGTCCTAGGACCCTTTCGGAGGTTGGAGAAATAGCTTGTGAAAGTCTTTTACAGACCCATCAAATGTCTAGTACATAATCATTTTGTGCCAACCAAGTGTTTGATAAAATGCTGTAAACACGAAGATTATGTATCGAATGAAACGAGAACACGTGTACAAAGTAGATTTGTATTGATTTGAATTTGTAGGTTACAATCTCCGTTTACAACCTTTCCTCTGATTAAGTCTTCAAATTTGATGTAGATGGTTGGGTCGCAATGACTTGATCTCGAACGAACAGTTGAACGATTGCTTCAAGTTTCGAGCTTGAAACAAACGTGGGGATGGTCTTCACCTCAAGGTGCGGCAAAGATGGTGTGGATGCATGATTGACGTTGCTTCAAGGGTCTTGGCGACTTGATCTTGAAACGAACTTTGCTACAAGTTTATAAGCTTGCAACAAAGTCTTGAAGGAATCGTTACGAGAGCTTGTTGATTCTTCTAGGAAGTGCTTCGGCTTTGGTCGAAAGAAAGATTCAGCTTTGGTTGAATGTTCTTTGAAGAGAGCTTTGGCAGTGTATTAGTCTTTAAAGGTTTCGGCAGAGGTTCTTCTGTGTAGAATTTTTTTTCGACCTTTATGCTTGTGGGAGGACCTTGTATTTATAGGCTTCTCAAGGCTTGCCTTTGGGATAATTTAGGAATGCTTTAAATCTTAATTTCAGCCACATTTACTCCTTGGCCGAATTTAAGAGGCTTGTTGCCTATTTTGTGAGAAATCTTCAATTCTTGCTTGTTTTTATGAAGATGCTTTAACTTTCTTTCCAGTTTTAGGATCAATTTGGACCCTTAGCTGAATTCAAGAGAGATTTATTCCCTTTGCTGAATTTTGGGAATGTTTTATATTTCCTTTGCTTGATTTGTGCCACATGTTATTGATGAGTCATATGCCATGTGGAGCCTTGTGATGCAGCTTTTGTGTGCAACGAAATTTACATGTCTGCAAATGCCCCCACTTCAAGGCGCGTTGTAGGCATGTGCTTGCCACATGTAGGAAATGTGTTTTGAAGTCCTGCAATGTGAATGTTCCAACTCAAGGGTTGTCGAGACTTGATCTTGAATTAGTTTGCTTTTTCAAGGGCCTTAGAGGCTTGATCTTGAACAAAACATTTCTTCAAGGGCCGTTGAGGCGTATTTCTTTAATTGAGATGATGAAATTTGTCAAGGGCAGTTGAGGTGTATTTCTTGAACGAAACATTTCTTCAAGGGCCATTGAGGCTTGATCTTGAACGAAACATTTCTTCAAGGGCCGTAGAGGCTTGATCTTGAATGAAGTGATGAATTTTGTCAAGGGCCGTTGAGGCTTGATCTTGAACGAAACATTTCTTCAAGGGCCGTTGAGGCTTGATGTTGCATGAAATGAAACATTTCTTCAAGGGCCGCTTGATCTTGTTTCGTCAAGGGCCGCTGAGGCTTGATCTTGAATGAAACATTTCTTCAAGGGTCATTGAGGCTTGATCTTGAATGAAATGAAACTTTTCTTCAAGAGCCGTAGAGGCTTGATCTTGAAAGAAATTTTGAAGATGGAAAAATCGGCATATACTTATTGTGCGTATTTGATTTCCAATAATCTTTGGCAAAATACATTTGGTGTATTTTGGGACTTGATTTTCTTTTCCTTGTGGGTGTAGGAAACAAATGTTTTTCCTTGTGGTCATAGGAAACAAAAATTTCTCCTTCCTTCAATAGGAATCCCTTTCATCCTTCAAAGTGTTGGAAAGCTTTTGTGATTTTCTTCAAGGTTTTGGAAACATGTAATACTTATCCTTGGGAGAGTAGGATATGTATTTTCCTTTCCCTTTTTCCTCTTTTGCCACGGCAAGGGGGAAATTTTTTTTGTTTCTTGTTTTGATTTCCCATGGCATGAAGGTCTTTCTTGCTTGTTTTGGTTTTCTACAGTAAAGGGGAAGTATTTTTATTCCCTTTTTGATTCCACATGGCAAGGAGGTATCATGCTGTCCTTTTTTTTTTTTGGGAAACGTGTCATCTGACTTGCACGTCTAGTTTGAGGTCGACTTCTCTTCTGGAAAATTGTGAAAAAAATATGGGAAACATAGCTTTGTCTCTTATCTTTTCAAGCATATATTGCATGCCACTATGAAAAATCGGGAAAGCCTTCAACTTTGCATTTTCCTACGACTGCGCAATCCTGATGGGCAAACGACTTCCGTGAGAATGATTTTGAAAACTACAACGTTTGGCTTTAGGGAAAATTATGAAATTTGGATACAATGATCCTCAGCCAACTTCCTTCTCCAATTAGCCTTGCAACAACTGCTTCTGAAAGTTAAATTATCACCAAAAACGTCCTGCTTGCGCAAATTGGCTGAAACTGGCCATTTTTCATTGGAATTTGCTACCTTCTTTTGGTGGGAATGTACTTCCTTCTTCTTCTTCTTCTTTTTTTCTCCGTTTGCTATTTGTTTCCATGATTGACCATCTTAATGTTAATTCTTTGTTCTTGATATTGCCGAATTTATGGCTACCTCAACTGAGGATTTTGCTTTGCATGTTATTTCCTTGAACAAATTGAGTCCAAAGATTAGAGCTCAACAACTTACAGCAATAGACTTATCAATTGCCCAAGCTCGGACTTCTTAGCAAGCTGCTATGGAAGGTTATCAAGTCACCGAGACTTCTTTGTCTTCTGTCCAGGCACGGCTAGAAGTGTTAGCGCTTGAGCGAGAGCAGTTGGAAACCAAAGCATCACGACTTCAAGGTGTTCTCTCAGAGCAGGAAGCTACACTTTCCCATCATCAAGAGGAGATTTTACACCTAGAGAAAGAGAAGGGTGGGGCCATGGAAGTGTCCACCGATGTAGAGACTTTGAGGACTTTGGAAGGCTTGCTTGAAGATCGTCTCTGTAGTTTTAGGGACATAGCTTTCAAGTAGTGTCTTCTATTTTTTGTACTTTAGGCCTTCTTTGCTTTTGCTCTTTTTGTAATAAGGCTTTGTAGCCAAATTCTTCCTTTAAAGAAATAAAGTATTCACATTTTGAATTTGCTCTTTATTCTTCAAAGTGTTGGTGTTTTTATTAATGATGTGACTGTACTTGTAGTTTTTGAAGTTTCAAGTTGCCTATGTACCCTCGATTGAGGAGGGATCAAGTCATGATATAGTTCAATGGAGTGATGGGTTTTGGCGATTTTAATGGTGATTATGATGGTGATTTTGTTTTTGTTTTTGTTTTTCCGTACACAGCTTATGCTCTTGCGGGCCAAGAGCGTTGGGTGTCACCTTTTATGCTCGTGCGAACAAGGAGCGTTGTGCCCTGTGCAGTTTAGGCTTGTGCAGGCGAGGAACATTGGGTGTCGCCTTTTATGCTCATGCGAACAAGAAGCATTGTGCCATGTGCGGTTTAGGCAGGTAAGGAGCGTTGGGTGTCCTCTTTTATGTTCATGCGAATGAGGAGCATTGTGCCATGTGCAGTTTAGGCTCATGCAGGCAATAAGCGTTCGGTGTTTGCCTTAAAGGTAGTAGCGCTTCAAGAATCTGCCATTGATGGGGCCGATCTTCAAGCCATCTTCTGCCATGATTAAGTAGGCGCTGTTGGTGTAGACCTCTTGTATTACGTAAGGTCCATCCCACTTAGATGTGAACTTGATTTTTTGTCTTGTGAGTTGTGATGATGGGCCTTCATAATGCCAAGACAAGATCTACAGTTTGGAAAGACCTTGGGTGGACCTTTTTGTTGAACGCCTTGGATAACCGTGCTTGGTAGGATTCCAAGTGTTGTTGAGCTTCGAGCCTTATTTCTTTGAGGGCTTCCAACTCTTGAAGCCCTAGCTTTGCATTTTCCTCTTTAGTGAAGCCTTCTTGTATAGCCATCCTTAGTGAAGGGATTTCATTTTCGAGTCGCATAATAGCTTTCACGCCATATACGAGAGAATAAGGTGTCGCTTGGGTAAGAATCCTATGTGTCGTCCTATATGCCGAGAGAATAAAGTGCTTCACTTATTCTTTCATGCCAGTCTCACTTTGTTTGGCCAATTACCTTCTTCAAAAGGTTGCACAATGTTTTGTTGAATGCTTCTGCAAGATCGTTGGCAGGAGCATCATACATGGAAGACTTATGCTACTTGATCTTGTATTTTTGTTGACTTCGATGACTAGACGGTCCACCTGATCCTTCAGCAAGTTGGTCATTTTAGATTACAATTTTCTACATTTTGGACGAATGTGCCCAACTTTACCACAGAGATGACACGTAGGAACAGATCTTGTCTTTGGACATGGTTTGACATTCTAAGATACATGCCTAGATTATCTCACACATTTTGTTTTGGTGGGAATAGAACTTAAGCCACTTTCTGCAAAACCAAGACCACTTTTGTCATCGTGTAATTTCCCAAAACTAAGCATCTTGTCAAAAAATTTAGCTCCAATAGTAAGGTGAATAACTTCATCATTTGCCTTATTCATCTCAAGCAACTATTTCCTGTTAGCCTCATGATACATTACATTGTTTGCCTTCAACACATGAATTTGATTCGTCAAGTTTTCTAGAGATTTTAGCAAGTTTTGGACCTGAGCTTCAAGAGTAGATATGACATTTTTATCTTCAACTTTGTCATTGCAATTTGAGCTTTCTCATTCAGCTCCTCAACATGAGCCTCAAGATAACCAATATTTTCATTTAGTTCAATTCTGACTAGACGAAAAGACTTGTTTTCCTTTTGTAACTCTGTAACTTTCTTAGCTAGTTCAATCTTCTCCACTTTTGTAGAGCAAGTCTCATCAAAGATTGTATCATACTTAATGCACAATTCATCATAAGTCATCTCCTCATTGCCATTCAGAATAGAATCATCATCACCTAGAGACATTTCCTCAATTGGAGCAACAAAAGCAACAACCTTTTCTTCATCATCTGACGACTCATCAGACTGCCAGAACCTTGTTCATTGTCATCACTCCAAGCAACCATCATTGCCTTTTTGCACTTTTAACCAAGGAGTTTGGTGTTAGCACAATCAGTAGCACGGTGCCGACTTTTATCCACATCCAAAGTAGGGACCAAGTACCTTCAATAAACCTTTGCCTTCTTTTCTAGTGACCCTTTTATTCTTCACTCCAGTAGATTATTTTTCCTGATTGTTTGATGGCTCACTAAACCATTTTGAATCCTTCACTTTGTTTTTGAGAATTCTTCTGAATTGTTTCACCAATAGAGCAAGACCATCTTTTGAGGCATGTCTACACACATCACCAACAGCCTCACAGTTCTAAACACCATAAAGGGCCATTTATTCTCTTCATAAAGTCACTTTCATCCATGTCAAGCTCCATCTCATAGGTAATGAGTTTCCTAACCAATTTTCCAACCTTGATCTCGTTAGGTCCTGAAACTCTTGAATGGCATCCTTCTTTTCTTAAAATCTCTTAGGCAAGCATTTCAAAATCTTTTGAACAATGTTTGTTTCATTAATAGGTTTCCCTAACCCCAAGGCTTCATTTGTTAACATTTCAACTTTCTCATAGAAGACCGAGAAAGTCTCAAACTCGAATATTCAATCCATAAATTATGAAAGGGTCATTTGGAGCTTCAAAATTCTCACTTGTTTATCACCCTCATGAACAATTCAGAGTTTCATTAATGAGAAAACTCATTAGACAAAATGGCAGAAATAATTCCATTCTTTGCTTTCCTATTTGCCATAGCTGAAGCAATTTCTCCTTGAGTCCTTTCACCTTTTGGCTTAATCACATACTCTCCATCAACTAGCCTCGATGGATGATGGAGCCTTCCACTCAAGAGTGAGATAACCAAAAGCAATAAGATCTTGTGCTTCAAGAAAGATTTGAAACTTTTTGATCCAAGCAGCATAATGTATACTATCAAATAGTAGAGGTGCATTACACGAGCTACCGACACAATCACAGTACATGGTGAGATTCCACTCAATACCAGCAAAACCAAGAGATCACTCTATGTATATCTAGAGCAAGGGTTTCATACTAATTGAAATTAGTACAAGGTGGAATAACCTGTACATAAAAATTATAATCCGCTGGACTGACTAGTCAAGCCCACTAGTCAACTAGGATAGATTTGTTAGTCAATAAATCTGAGATCCAAAAACCAATTTAAGTACCAAAAGCTATCCTAGCCAGCAAGGCTATAGTTCATTGCAAGTTATAAATGTGCCAAGTGAGCATAACAGTGAACATATATGATTTAAATGTTCAACAGATATACGCACCATGTATGTGTATGTGCAATGTGTGACATAATAAACATAACTTGAACACAATATATTTTTGGCCGGAAAAACCTACCTTTGGGTAAAAAAACTAGGGACTCTCCACTGAGTCCAATCCACTAGTGTAAACAAAGGTTTATACAAAGATCCACATAAAGCTCAATTCCTAAAACCCTATCTAAGGAGCAGTTTTACCTTCATGCAACCTTGCCTTGCAAGAGTCGGACTCATTCGGTCTTCACAAAAGTGGCAGCTTCTCTTGAGCTTATAACTTTGTGGCACCATGATCAACACGATCAATGACATGATATGGTTTTATGATGTGCACATGAAGTCTGGATTCCAATGACCAATCAAATTCTCTAGTCAAATTGTTGAAGGAAGAATCTAACTTGAATCCAAAAGCTTGGTTTAAAAACAAATTTAGAGCTTAAAACCAGACCAAGATTGGGTGTTTCATGCGTAAGGAATGTTTGGCAGTTAGGGTTCATAAACAGAGAAAATGCAAGCTTCAAAGCCTTAAAGCAACTTTCTCTCTCTAAAACAAAGTTCTAAACCCTTAACGAACAAACTGAAACCTTAGAAGCAAATATACCCCAAGGAAATTAGAATTTCCATCAGCTAACTTGTCTGAAGGACACTTGTCAGCTGCAAAAGAGATCTAGCCAGATCATTGCCAGAAACTAACTACCATCAGAAAGGTGTCAGTCAGCTCATGGGGGCTGTCTTAATCTGTGTGCCTAGACAGCTGGAAATTAGAGCCCTAAACTGGCTAGACAATCAAACTAGACATAATGTAAGACAAATAAAGATATGAAATGCACATGCATGCATGAACAAACCTTTGAGTTGAAATGCGCCACTTGTTGAACATTTACTCCAGCAGCAACAACCTATAGTTTGAGTATATTCTAAAGCTAGATTGAGCTTATGTGATGGTTCAAGTACAATATTTGACAAGGAAAGCCATACACTAAGACTAGACTTTATAGCACTTAGGAAAATAAACATATATAATGCATTACTAGGATTGTAAGAATGAGTACACTCCAAAGATCAAAATATTATTGGGTATCAATAGTACACAGTTTTTCTATTTGGAGTGGACTTGGATTGTTTTCGGCTATAGAAAAAAAAAACAAACGAGCATGCGTTTCACAACACTTGGAACTTAAGAAAATAAACATATATAATGCGTTCCTAGGACCATAAGAATGCGGACTCAAAATATCAAAAGCTTATTGTGTGTCAAAGTACACAATGTTGCTAATTTGAGTGCATTTGATTTGTTTTTGGCATTAACAAAAACAAACCAACATGTGTTTGACACCGATTCGAACTTAAAAATGATAAACACATATAATGCGCTAGTAGGACCATAAGAATGCGCAGTCAAAAGATCAAAAGCTTATTGCGCGCCGACACTACACCGTTTTTCTATTTTGAGTGCATTTGAACTGTTTTCAGCATTAATAAAAAGACAAACGAGCGTGCATTTGACAATGATTAAAACTTAAGAAAATAAACATATATAATGCGCTACTAGAACAATAAGAATGAGTAGTCAAAAGATCAAAACTTATTGGGTTTTGAAACTACACATTTTTTTCTATTTAGAGTGCATTTTAATTATTTTTGGCATTAATAAAAAAAAACGAGCGTGCATGCATTTGATATCGATTGAAACTTAAGCATTTAAACCCATATAATGCACTACTAGGATAGTTAGAATAAGTACTTAAAAGATCAAAAGCTTACTGGGTCTCAAAAGTACACATATTTTATTTTGAGTGCATTTGGACAGCTTTTGGCATTAATAAAAACAAACAAGCGTGCATTTCACAACCATTGGAACTTAAGTAGATAAACACATATAATGCGCTGCTATGACCATAAGAATGAGTAGTCAAAAGATCAAAAGCTTATTCGGTGTCAAAAGTATACATTTTTTTCAATTTGGAGTGCATTTGCACTGTTTTCGGGTTTATTAAAAAAAACAAAGAAACGTGCATTTCACAACCATTGGAACTTAAGCAAATAAACACATATAATGTGCTACTAGATCATAAAAATGTATTCTCAAAAGATCAAAATCTTATTGGGTGTCAAAAGTACACGGCTTTGCCATTTGGAGTGCATTTGGATTGTTTTCGGCTTCATAAAATAAAACAAACGAATGTTCGTTTCACAACCATTGGAACTTAAACAAATAAGCACATATAATAAGCTACTAGGACCATAAGAATGCGCACTCAAAATATCGAAAGATTATTGGGTTTTAAAAGTACACAATTTTTCTAATTTGAGTGCATTGGAATTGTTTTCAGCATTCATGAAAACAAATGAGCTTGCGTTTGACATAGATTGGAACTCAAGAAAATAAACAAATACAATGCTTTATTAGGACCATTAGAATGAGTAATCAAAAGATCAAAAGCTTATTGGGTGTCCAAACCACATAGTTTTAGTATTTGGAGTGCATTTGAACAATTTTCGGCATTAATAAAAAAAAAAAAAAAAAACGAGCCCACTACTAGGACCTTTAGAATAAGTACTCAAAAGATCAAATGCTTCTTTGGTCTCAAAAGTACACAGTCATTGGACGGTTTTTGGCAATAATAAAAACAAACGAGCATGCATTTCACAACCATTGGAACTTTAGCAAACAAACATATATAATGCGGTACTAGGATCATAAGAATGATTACACAAAAGATCAAAAGCTTATTGGGTGTCAAAAGTACACAATTTTTGTATTTTAGTCTGTTTTCGGCATTCATAAAAACAAACGAGCATGAGTTTCACAACCATTGGAACTTAAGCAAACAAACACATAAAATGTACTATTAGACCATAAGAATGAGTGCTCAAAATATCAAAAGTTTATTGGGTGCCAAAAGTACATAGTTTTTCTATTTTTAGTGCATCTAGACTGTTTTTGGTATTAATAAAAACTAATGAGTGTGCGTTTGACACTATCGGAACTTAAGAAAATAAACATATATAGTACGCTACCAGGACCATAAGAATGAGTACTCAAAATATCAAAATTAAAAAAACAAACGAATATGCGTTTCACAACCATTGGAACTTAAGCGAATAAATACAAATAATGCAGTACTAGGACCATAAGAATGATTAGCCAAAAGATCAAAAGCTTAGTGGGTGTCCAAAGTACACGGTTTTTCTATTTGGACTGTTTTCGGGATTAATAAAAGCAAACAAGCGTGTGTTTCACAACCGTTGGAACTTCAACAGAGAAACACATGTAATGCGCTACTATGACCATGAGAATGAGTAGTCAAAAGATCAAAAACTTATTGTGTGTCAAAAGTACATAGTTCTTCTATGGGAGTGCATTTAGATTATTTTCAACTT
>JAOTRO020186645.1:0-10861 GCA_028566515.2 Pyracantha coccinea | reverse complement strand
TGACAGTTAAAGGTAAAAATGTGGTTTTTCGTTAAAAGTGAACAGTACCGGGAGTGTTTTGTTAAAACTCCCTTTAAAAAATGCAGTAGAATTGTATATTTGAAGAAATTCTCCAATGCGGGTAAATTAATCTTGCGGGGATGTGACTAGTTGTATTGGGTTGGCAGCCGGCTTATCCTCATATCCCGTTATATTTATCCCGCATTAGAGAAAGCTCCCATTGTACATGATGTAGACCAAAAATATTGAAGTGAAAAGATCTTACCATAAATCCAAGCATCCTGCTTGGTGATAAGGAGGAGGAGAGGGGGCTAGCAGCGGCGTGGTTGGCTGTGGTGGCGGTGGATCCATCTCTGGCACTGGTATTTGCAGGTGATGAGGAACAAAGTCCAAAGAAAAACTTTATATGTGAGTGATCCAAGAAACCATGCTATCTATCCCCAAGTCATAGTCTTCCAACTACCATTCAAAGAAGTTCAAAGTCTTCGCATAATGTTTACTCAACTAACAGCACTTAGGACGTTTTGTGTACAAAAATGGATGTGCATCTTCTGAACTACTACTCCTCCCTAATGGCTCAACTACGGAACAATGAAAATTCGGAGTATAAATTACTACTGAGTACAAATCGAACGGTTAAAAGACTTGGAGTATATTAGGAAATCCTAACGAAACCAACTCCATTTTCTGAAGACATGTATGATAAAGTATGAAACAGTCAAGTTTCAATACTGGATCCCTTAACATAAGTGGACGAATATTCATTGACAATTGGGATCATTAAACCGTCTTGTCTAGGTTAGAATCTTCTATTTTTTTTCGAGGAAATTGACACAATTTATCACATTTGCTTCAAGTCATATTTAGAATAAGAATGTGATTATGAAAATCTTAGTATATCTAGGGATATCTTTGAATATTACCTTTAGTAGTTAATATCCTATTAGAATTGTAATCCTAAAAGTATAAGGATTTAACATATCATACTACTATAAATAAAGGCACAATAGGGTGATACAACACACACCTCACAATTAAATCTTTCTCTTCTCTCTCTTGCCACCGGCCTCTTTCCCTCTCAAGTCCTAAATACAGTTAAGTCAAATAAGCCTACAATAACACTCACTAAGTTGTTATAAAGATATATTTCATTTTTTAGGGTAGTGGCCCACACCTGAGTGATTCCTAATCATTGATTTAAAGTGTGAGAAGTTTATCCCATTCGATAGTCATAATAAAGATATTTGATTTCTTGAAACAATCGTTCACGCTGACGTCCCCTGACGCAACTTAACTATAGAAGGAAATTTGAACGATAACTTTAGATTAGAAAACTGGAATCTACTAGACATGATGAGAAAAATCTCGAAGTTTATGGTTGAATAATATGAAAGATAACAACCCTAGGTTCCCAACACCACATAAATATGGTTATATGCCCGACAACAAGGCTCTGCTAGGATATTCTAATGAGATGCAAAATACAAAAATAAAATAATTATGAACACGCGAAGAATATTTTTCAAGTTGTTCTTTAATCTATTTTCTGTTCTACATCATTCCTAACAAATTAAATGAAATGAGCAATTTATAGTTAGCATTTTGAGCTGTTACTTTGACCAGATTGCAACAATTATATGCAACCGCATGTGGTATGGACAAATGTCCAGTGACCATGTGAGAGCAGTTATAGGTTTGACTTTTTTAATTACAAGATGACATATATTCTACACTAAATTTACGAAAATAAGAATTCGAACATAGGTACAAACAAATAAATTATCTTGACCAACTAGTCTAACCTGTGTGCTTATACGACCACAAATGTGATCTCAAGCATTCCATGTTTTTCTATTTTTGCGTTGCTTCAGGTTAAATGGGATTATATGAAAATATGAAATAGAACCATTTTGCTGGTCCCCGGGGTGGTGGATATAGTTGTAAAGTTTGGCTGCTTCAATTGGTTTGTAGGTTATTTCGTGGTAATTTTGAGTTTTGGTGTTGCTATAATGTTGTTTGTTTGTGGTTTAGCTTTGTTTATCATTTGATACTTTTGAAGATCTGTATATTCTATGCACTAGGGATCAGTTGTTATTTTGTGGTGCTAAATTGGCGATGTGTGTGGTTCGTTGCCTCTGGGTTCCGAGCTTCTGCGGTTAGCCATCCCTCACATAGACTTCTTAGGTGTTCTCTACTACCCACTTTTGAGCCTCTATTGGTTGGGCCACTTAGAAGGTTATTTATTTTTGGGTTGAAGCCCCGTATGCATTTCTATTATTCATCGTTTTTGCATCGTTTTTGCAGAAAGAAACTATTACTCATGCTTTATTGCATCAGTTGCTTTCTTTTTGCATGCTAGTTCTTTTTAGGGCTCGTTGTAAGTTGTTTTATGTTTAGGCTTTGTTTAATGAATTACTCTCCTTTGACCCAAAAAAAAGGGGAACCAATATGCTTTGAAAACTATCTTTTTGCATTTACTGAGTTACAAGCAGCATACCATCCTTTTCATCTCCTAACATATTTGAATTTCTATAACTTCTGTACAACCACCAAACAACATACACAGCCTATGATTTTCTTCAAAGAAAAAAGTATAGACAAGAAAAATCTTCAGAAACCCGCTTGCTTCCTCATGATTTCTTCGAGCAACCGACTGCAAACAAGTATCTGAACCAAGCTTAAAGTCAAGTTTTCTCCTGTCATGGGGGCTTACCACTTGTTACGCAAAAAGACTCAAACCTGGGCTCGGTTAAATCCACCGTCTCATCATCATTGGCACGACAACTCCTGGCATTTGAAGTCAAGAGGATCAATCTCTCCATATAGTTATCTGAAGGAGAATCTGTATCTCTTTCAGCACAGAGATTACGGTCAATGTCTAGTGGCAGTGAACAACGAACTGAACTTTTATTGGATTTCGCTTGCCTTAGCTCCTCAGCATCTTTATGGCCTTCGATGCCTATGTGCTGTGCAGAAGAATACTCAGGTCAAGACTTTATACGCATTGCTCAAATCGTACATTACGAGGATATGACTCCACAGGACATATGAAAAGTTAAAAATGACATAAACGACAGAGGTGCGGAAAAGCAATGTAACATTTCACTGTACAAGAATTACCTCAAAAAGGTTTGCAGAAAAGTTTTTCCTTTTAGATCTCTCTGGTGAAATAGTCGAAAGGATTTGAACAACCTCACTCATTTTTGGTCTAGCATCAGGATCCAACAGTAGGCATTCTTTTGCCAAGTAAGCCATTATCTGCATCTCTTCTTCTGGGAAGTTTCCATCTAAATCTGGATCGGCCAACTCTGTGATTACTCGGCTACCATCCTGTAAACGAGGCGTAGCCTACAACAAAGACAAAAATGTTCATATGCTAACATCAGTTTTTATTAACCCATAGATGTATTTCTGAACTAATTATTTATGATAAAGACTCATAGTAATTAGCATCGTGGTAACAAAACGGAATTTCATGCAAAAAATTTGATGGATATATGTTCCTAGTAATAAAGTTAGCATTTTCCTTACCCATATGACAAGGCTTTCTTCTCCCTTGTTGGTTGATTGATGGATGGGCTTCCGACCAGTGATAAGCTCAAGAAGAACCACGCCAAAACTGAAAACATCTGACTTAAGAGATGCTCTGCCAACAATTGCATACTCCGGTGCAAAATAACCAAAAGTCCCCTGCATTCTAGCTGGAGAACTAGATGCACTAGGGAGACCATCAGCTTTCAAGCGTTTCGCCATACCAAGATCAGTTATCTGCACATATATAATAAATGTTTCAAAATATAAGATATGCATGCCAAATTTCTGCTTCAAAAGGAAAACAAACTGTGTTCGTAGCTAAACTGTCATTATATAGTTATTTCCCTTGTTTCATTATAGAATCGAAGATTTCAATTGATGTCTCAAATAATCACTTCGTACTTTTGCTTGCCAATTTTCATCCAGAAGAATGTTTGTGGATTTGACATCTCGATGCAGGATTCTTGGAGCAGCTGCATCATGGAGATACTCCAAACCCCTTGCAGCTCCAATGGCAATTGAAACTCGAGTGACCCAATCCATGTTTTTCCCTTCATCCCCATCCAAACAATCTCTCAGGTTACCATTATTCATGTACTCAAATACCAATAGCCTCTCAGCATTTTTTCCGTGGGTTTCAAAGCAGTATCCAAGCAAAGGCACCACATGAAAATGATGAAGTCTTGCTAACATCTCAATCTGAGGAAAAAACAGATAAGTAAAGTTATTTCTTCGGCCAAGAAACCAATAAACAGGATGTTGATGTATATCGAGAAATGTACAGAAAGATGAGGTACTACCTCTGTTAAAAAGACAGAGTCCATATCAGGCCCTTTCAGAGCTTTTAGACGCTTAACCGCAACAATTTCGCCATCTTTGAGCTGGCCACGATAGACATAGCTACTTCCACCAAGTCCTATTAGATTGGAGTCGGAAAACTTATTGGTTGCATTTTCCAGTTCAAAATATGAAAATTGAATAATTGCTCCAGGTGTAGCTCGGGGTTTGCTCCTAAATACGCAAGAGGTAAAGCACCCTGTGAATTGAAACAGAATAGTTATAGCAGTTCCTGTATGGAGAAAAATATACAAATAAAAGGCGCATGTTTAAAGGAGTACTAAGAAGTGAACAGACCGAAAAGATGAGCGGGTATATAAATATTAAGAAAACAAACTCTGCTAAAACAGTCCATAGATTAAATTACCTGTGCCTTTACTGATGGGGGAATCCATATTAATTTTCGTCTCAAACAATGAGCTCTTATAGCTAATTAAGTTGGAAGCACTATTGCAACTTGTTTCTTTATCTGATGAAAATATTGGCGGTTGAATAGAGCACTTGGCCCTTCGGCAGAAGTAGCATGCCACCGAGGAAATAAAAGCAAGAGTTGTGAGTATGACACATGCTAAAAGAATAATCACAACAACTTTGCTCGGAAGATGGCTTTTTGAAGGCTGTGCTGCATTGAGATATCCTGTTAACGAGCAATACAGAACAAGTCACGGTTAAATGATATAGCAAAAATTCGGATGTATGTAAACAAGATTATCTAAAGTATGTCCATGCGGAATATTGTGGATGCGTCAATACACGTAAGTCAAAGATGGGATGTCTCAAAAAATGGGGTGTGTGTATACAGGACTCGTGCAGTAAACCAAAATTCATGGTCACAAAAAGCAATCAATTTAAAGATAGAATGAATTTTCGAGAATTTTTTAAGTGCATCCGTTGACCAATAAATGTATACATAATGCAGACTTCAGAACATGATAGATTTCCTGGTTCGATACAGTTTGTCCAACATATAACTTAGTATTCTACCACCTAGAAACAACTTATACTGAAACGATTATTAAAAAGAAACGTCTGTGAGTGTGTGTGTACGCGAGAGAGAGAGAGAGAGAGAGAGAGAGAGAGAGAGAGAGAGTACCATAAGTGCAGTTGCAGGCTGTAAAACAATTAGGATCGTGACTGTCTGCTGCCACTTTAGGAAGGGCATTCGCAGCACATATGCATGTCCATGTAGTATTAGTATTACTTCCAGCATCTATATCAAAGGCAAATTTGACCGTTGTTATACACCATAGAGTACATGCAAAAGCAGGTGTATAATAGTATTTCAGTCACCAAAACAAAAGGATCTTTCTTAACCAACGCAATTAATTCCTAACATGCAAGGATTTAACTGCATTTTTTTTTAGATATAAAACTAACTTACAAAGAACTTCTACCTAAACATTGAATGAAAAAACACAACGGTTACTCAAAGCCATTATTCTTTCTATTTGAACATATAAAGAATCTCTTATGTGCGCAGAAAAATCACAAAATGCACTCAGAACATATTTGACATAATATTCTAATATGTATTGACTGGAAACTGTTATAAACAGAACCAAGTATAAAGAGATGGCAGAAGGGACAAGTGTAAAATTCTATCGGTGTATCAAAAGAAGGGTAAGCTTTTGGTGATTGTACCATAAAGATCAGTGGCATACCCTGACTGCAATTACAGGATGCCGAACAGTAAGGTTCTAGTGTGTTGCTCAGGTTTCCTCGATATGAGCATCTACATGTCCAGTCTGTTGCGTTGGAAGTACTCGAAACCTCATCTGCTGCAATAAATTATCCAAAGAGGATTCACAGATATTGTTCAAATGATACTGAATTACAGATTCGAAGGCAAGGATGGTGTGCCTTGGATTTACCATCATGCAATATCAATAACTTTTTTCATAAAAATAGAGTGATAAATGAGAAAATCAATACTAACCGCAAACACTTTGCTGAATCACGATCAAGGTTATGAGATAGGCAAGGGAAACTTTCACTTGGAGCTTCATTTATTCTAACCTGAACAGTATGACGATATCGTATTGAAAATTGAATCCATTACGAAAATGAATACAACAGAAGTAAAATAATAAAGACAAGCATAGAAGACATTTTCAGGTCCTAATGAAAAACTCAAAATGAACACTTATGTAAGCATCCAGTAATATCGTTTTCCCTAAAAATGCTGCAAAATGCAAACAACATCCATGACACTGATATAACAAACTGGAAAGATAAAAAATTCAAGCCATTTACGTTGCAGATAATGATTCCAAGAGATTAAAGGAAACGGTAAGAAAACTAAAATCCGATGTGATACTCTCGTGAATCTGAAAGGCACATAAAATCTGGAATCAAACAGTTGAAAGTTAGTCAAGTGTGTAGAAGTAAAATATGACAGGCAGGTGTTGTTAAATTCATGGTTGGCCAACAAATTGATAGCAACCCATTTTGCTATGCACTCCAGCAAAATATGTAGTACAACATGAAGTTCGATTATGCGGTATTGTCAACACAAAATTTTGGCGAAAATGACTTCACAAAGTTATTGTTGACCCATGGTTAGGGATAGGTATACCCAGTCTCATAATTACAGACAACTAAAAACATAAATGCAGAAATTACCATTAAAAAAAGAAACCACATTGCATTACTCATTTAAACCTTGCATTACTCATTTAAACCTGTAACTGCGGTAGAGTTGCATCAAATAAGAAAAACCGGAAAATTCAAGGCTTGGCGATTGGGGATCAAGCAGAAGTTGGCCCAACAAATGAGCGACTGCCCCCATCCATCATCAATGCATTTCTGCTTGTAGCAGTCCCCGTCCTATCTTAAAACTAATTAAACTGCCTCCTCAAATAGTATACAAAAACTTAAAAAGGAACAAGGTTCCTACAAACAAAATTATACTTTCTTTACAGTAACTCTATAAGACTTTAAAAGTGACATTGCTTCCAAACAGATAGAAAGTATAAAACTTTAAGAGAATTAAGGGCAATCAGCACACCTGAGAAAGTAAAGAACCGCAGCAGAAACAGCAAATTAGTAACTTGACCTTGACTTGCAAAATACGAAATCAAAAGGAACAAGCATCGAGCTCAAATTACTAAAAATATCGCAACTCCAGCCCCCACTCCTTTACCTTCAGAGTTTAAACATGAGTACAAATACACAAAGTGGAGCATAGCAAACCCATTATAACAACGACTAGAAAGGTCTAATATACGCAATCTCTTCAAAGATGATGGGGTGAATCTAGAAAATGGACAATGCCGAAAGCACATTTGACACGAACAGCGGGGAAAGAGACAAATGGGGTTCATGAATTAATGGAATGGAGAATAGGAAACTCAAAACAAACCCATCAACCACCTCTCTGAAAGCTGCCCTTTTGCAAACCAGAAAGAGACCCCTCAGCTGCACCTAAAATCTAATCCAACATTACCCATCGAAACCCCACACTCTGCTAAATTATAGCAAACGTGGCTCAATACTAAAATACTAACCGAACTCTCCAACCTTTTCAAATGAGAAATATTCAGACACACCAACGGCTAAATATTTAAAAACGCTTCCTATTTTTGTATCCACATTGGGAAATAACGGTTATAGTTTATCCAAGACTTTTACTTAGCTTCAAAGACAGACAATCAGACATACATGTATAGATACCGGGTCCGTAAAGCGAACAAAGGTTGAGCTCACACTGGGTCCTACCAATCTGTCGGCTGTCGAAAGTGGGCCCAATATTGAGTCATTGTGGGCTCCATATTGGGTCGTAGTGGGCCCTGCGTATATAGACAACGTGAATGGGGGTGATAGGGGGTGACATAATAAAACCACGGTTGAGAAAATACTACACAAACCGGAAAAAGATCATCTCTGCATCTCTTCCTTCAAAACCTACGTATCAAGTGATCTGGACCTTTGAAATTTGATTCAACGGCTAAAAATTATAATTTTTAAATGTTTTTACTAATTTCTTTGTTTCTAGACGTTGGATCAACTTTCGACGGTCTAGATCACTTGATCCGTGAGCTTAAGTGATCAGAAGAGGATCTCTTTCCCACAAACCCAATTCACCAACCAAACTATTCCAAAAGAGTAAAGACATAAACTTTTTTGTCAAATTATAGTCACCAACCTTGCCTTTCATTATTCTTTAAGTTAAATGAAGTTTCTAAAGCCGTGCATACAACAAATGAAAATTCAAAAAATTTGGATTTGGTTTGTTGGGAAATTTTCCATTGATATGTGAACAAAACTTGCTTTCCAAAAGATGAAAGCTTTTTTCTTTTTGACAAAGCAATATTTATCGCTTCATAGTTCTGATCAACTAACCTAACCCAGTTGAGCGAAATCAAGATTTAGGAGTAGAATATGAGAGGGAACGTAGTGACGTTGCATTGACTTCATACAAAATAGTTAATAGGCTAGGTTGGTAGTAGCAACATACACTTAATTATATCCTCGGAAAAAAATATGTACTTAATTACTAAAACACCCAAGAGAATGCTCATAAATACATTTGAGTCCAATAACCAGCGTTAATTTTCTCTCGTCCTCCGGAAGCTGAAATGAGTCCACCAGATCCGTACAGAGAGAAAAAGAAAATCGAAAAAGAAAAAACGGCATGGCATGGAAATCGATTAACATAGTGACAATTTGGATATATTTTTACCTTGACAAAAAGTGATTCTGAAATACGGCCTCTTCTGCGATTTCGAGGTGCCTCCGTTGGTGCTAGAGAAGCCGGAAAATCGCGTCTGAATAAGCGCTTTTGAGAAACCTAATCTGCTTTTTGACCTCAGGCATTTCGGATCTGGTAATCCAACGATAATATAGGAGAAATGGAGAGAGAGATTCAGAGCGTCTCCATTTTTAAGTGCGAGAAGAAGCTGCCGATGGAAGCTGCTGCTTCTTCAGCTGAAGATAGACAGTGAGAGTGTGAAAGTGAGAGGATTCTTTACAGAGAGGGAGAAAGACGCATAATAATGAGAGATAATGCAATTCCGCCGAGGTGGCTCAGTCTTGCTTTCTGAGGTGGTCCCACTTCATTATATATTTAGTTTTACTTGTTACTTTTAAAGACTGTAACGTGGAAAAGTACAAATCTTTAAAAAATAAGACATCTTTGGAACACTAAATTTTTTAAACTAAATTGCAAATCAAATTATGTGTCACTAATAAAAAATAAGCACATTAATTGATACTTAATTAATAATCCAATTATCTACAATTACATTATTTAATTTGCAAATTTGGTTTAAAAAATTTAGCCTCTCTAACATTATTCATATAATATCTGGTGGCAAACTACAAGTATCCATCATTTTTGAGTATAGAGAGACTATAGGGAATTTCACTCTATCCGTGGCCATAGTCAAACAGACCTATCAATTCGGATTATCGAACCCAAGATCTTCCTCATTTTCTTTGTTTTATTGGTAGAGAGATTAGAATAGACATAAAAATCATGAAACCAAGAAATCGAATCACATCGCGAGAAAATAACCGTAAAAAATCGAGGAACCAAAACAAGTCGACTTAGGTTCAAGATGGACTTGACAGAGGAAGAGCAAATCACTTTGATTGAGATTTTTGGTAGGTGAAGTAGTGTTGCGAGCCGGATTGAGGGAACCATCATCGAGATTTTTGGAAGGTGTAGCGTTGCCAACCACAATGTCTTCTAAGCCATGGATTTCAAGAACATCCATGAAATGGGACCGCCATGAGAGATAATTTGTTGCGATCTTGGGGGTGGTTATCAAATGGGAGACATTGAAGGAGGTGGGAAGAGAGGCAGTCAGGGTGGCCATGAGAGAGGTGTGAGGTGGCTGCAGTGGGTATTGGATAGGATCGTTAATGGGGAGTATTAGCTCTGGAAAAAAGCTGATGCCATATAGAAGTAATAAAAACAACAAATATAAGTGATTCATGTATCTGTTGAATGGTCTAAATTTACGGTGCATATTCATGTATCTGTTGAATGGTCCTAAATTTATGCTACTTTTTTCATCATATAGATGGGTTAATCATCTTATGAAGACTACTATATTTAACACACGGGGCAAATGAAACACTCCAAACTCTTGCTATCTTTCTAACTAAGCACACCAATTATGAAGGTTGAAATTACTCGATGAAATTTGGGCGAAGATAGTGTTCGGTGCTGCCATGGCTTCCATAATGAAGAAGTCCGACCATGAGGGCGGAGCAAGTGAAATGATGTTGCAGAAGCAAGATGGAGGAGAAAGGCTGGAGATAGATGATAAAGAGATTTTAAAAATTAAGACTCTTGAAACTGTGACTCTCTATGGACTTTCTGCCACCTCATATTAGCACAATTTTTTATAATGTTGGCGTGAAACTTGACGCTAAACTGTGAGGTGACCAAAAGTTCATAAAGAGTCCCACTTTGAGAGAATCTCTTTCGCATTTCTCAAGGATGAAAGAGGGAAGGCATTGAGATGAAATGGGATGTTTGGAT
>JAOTRO020186627.1:0-10864 GCA_028566515.2 Pyracantha coccinea | reverse complement strand
TACAAAACGACAGAGTCTATACCTGACGATTGTTCAAAGAAGTGGATACCAAGAGCTGCGATTAAAATATGGCGAACGGCTGGTGTGGGATGAAGGAGCAATTCTTTCCACACGCCTTCACCGTGGCTGCCTTTAGATACCTGAACAACGTCGTCGTTGGACTCTTTGGGGATTCCTGCGGCTTCTTTGATGTCATCTAGTCTGAGCTGACACTCTTCTGTCGATTCTGACGTTTTTTGTAGAACTCGCTTGGCGTCTCCAAGTCGCCCTTGCATGACGAGCCAACGAGGCGACTCGGGCATGGCTAAGACACCGACGGCAAGAATAACAGATGGAAATACGCCGACACCGAGCATGATCCTCCAGTTCAAGTGAATGGGGAGCTTGGAGAAGGCATAGTTGGATACGTACCCCAGTAATATGCCAATATTAACAAACACCTACATATTTTCAAAACAAATCGAATCCATAAATATGAAGCAGATCTTTGAAGAAAAAATATTCACGTGAAATGTTTGAGGTCTGAACCTTTTTATTTGTCCAACCTCACAGCAAACATAAATTTTACCTTTTAACAGTGTAGTATGATGTTCACAACATAAATTTCAAACTTGTTACAGTAATACTATGTCATTATATTTTATTTACTAACCTGAACATTAATTATATGATATTGGAGTGTAAACTTTGATTACTATAGTGTAATCTCACATTTCTTGTAATTCAGACGTTTAATGTTAATTTCATGTTGCAACACAATTAAATGTAAAGGCAAGGACCCAAAAATGAATAACGATTATAATATTTTAAGTTTACTAATAATAACTTAATTAGCATTACCCATAAATAAATGTCTACTTGAAAAATACATAATTGTATTAGAATACATAATGCAAAATAGAATGATATATAAATTATGAAGTGTTGGAACATATTGAAAATATTGTAAATAAGCATATAATTAGTATTCATCCAAGTATCCAACAAGTCTTTTATAATTTATTTAAAAAATAAAATGTAAAATGGAAGTTATCTATTTTCTGTCTATGTGAGAGTCGCAACTTAGGCGGTCATTTAGGCACACTTTTTTATTTTTTAAACGTCTAGAAATTAATCGTGATAGTGGCCAACAACGCTTAAGTGGGACTTTTTAGAACATTGATATATACTGTTTCGAATGATTTTTTGACAAAAGCTTCTGAGACTTTATTATATGATAACATAATATTGTAATGTGACAAACCTCGGGAAAAGATGTGAGGAAGCCACGAAACGAGGCCGGAGAGATCTCGGCAGTGTAGACGGGAGCTATCATAAGAGCGTAGCCAACTCCAACTCCGGCAACGAATCGTCCGAACATGAGGAAGGCATAGTTAGGGGCAAAGCCCATGAGGAGAGCTCCAATAAAGAAGATTGTTCCTGCAAGTACTATGGTGTACCGGCGTCCAATCCAGTCGGAGGTTCTACCAGCCAAGGCAGAGCCAATAAGGGAGTAGAGGTTCAAAGTACCGTTCAGAATTTCGACTTGAACATCACTGATTTTGAGGTTTTCTTTAATGAAGAGTGACGCTCCACTCATTACACCAATATCTGTACATAAAAGTGGAACAAACATGCATTCCATGTGAAGATAACTTTCTTTCAAAGTAGAAAAGTACTAAAAATTTCGAGAAAAAAAAATTTACAACTTTAAATTTTCTTCTCTAATGTTCTTTAAAGTAGAAAAAAAAAAGAAAGTAAAGCTGGTTTTAAAAGTTTCTCCAAATTAGTCAATAAGTACTCTTCTCGTTTATCTAGCTCGTTTCATAAGATATATGTTTTTAGGGAACTACAGAAGAATATTGGACAATTACCATAACCAAGTAAGATTGAAGTCATTGAAGCCAAAACGCCACAGGCAATGGCAAACTTCTTTGTCTTGGCTTTCTTTGGGGGATCAAAGTCTGCGATACTCGTGTTTTGGGCTTGGCCGGTGATGGCCTTATCTTCAGCTCTCCGGTCAGTCATCTCCATCTTTAATGATAGACGTCGAATAAAATAAATAAATAGAGGGGAGAGAGAGAGCCAGATAGAGAGAGAGGGAGAGAGAGGAGGAGAGAGATCAGTTATATTTAGAGAGCAATAGAAGATCACTTATCATAGACAGAAACTGAAAGTTACTTATCAAAGAGAGAACTACATATTGCTTGAGCTACAAGTGGAGTTCTGTTTATATAGATTTTATCCATTGGTCGAAATACTGTTGATTGGCAAAACAAACACCACTTTTCATTTGTGGAATAACAACTTACATAGCATGAGAACGCTACTGTAACAATGTACCTGTACTGTATAAGTCCATCCTCATTTGTGAGCCGATCCGGGATAGGAATGTGTTATTGTCCAAGAACATAATAATCTGGCCAGTTCTTTACTATCCAATCCGGTCACGACAAGCAAAACGTTATCTTTACCTGGTAAGAATCACGCTACTAATTGATTACATCGAATAAGAATCCACAAAGTAGCAAAATCTGTTGGAAAATGGATATGGTTCCCTAATTAAAGCCGTCTACAGAGTTCACTCACTACACGCCAAAACTATGGTAACAATTGCGTTAACTTCTTTTCATTGGTAATAAACTACCAAAAGTTAACTAAACTAGTACGTGCGATTTGGTTTCGTTCAACTTCCAAAAGTCTTGAGTTAAAACCATGTCAAACTGAAACGTAACTCTCGGTGATTGGTTTGACCTTCAGTGTGCCATATGAAACTGTGAACATTATCTAAGAATGGATAAAATTTTCGAAATCCATTCTTAGGTAATAAGAGAAAATCAGAGATAAAATGAGATAAAATAGATTAATGTCATTTAAAATGAAGACCTACCGATGATTGGTTTAGAAAATCGGATGGAAATTGATCTCAAAACCAAATAGCACAGTACAGAGATTGTTTTGGTTTAGTTGTGGACCTGTGGTCTACTAGCTAGTTTGAGGTCTAAACCAAAATAACTCCATATGTAAAATCTTATTACTTTGACATGTGGTTCAGGTCCTAAACCGAACCAAATTGTACCGTGTAATAACTGATATAACAGAAATATAGTTAGAAGGGTGTCATTGTAATTAGGATATATGGCTATATAAGGGATTGTATAGCTATCATTTCCTTAAGTTCAGTTGTATACATTTTCTCTAATAAATCAATACAATCTCTCTTGTTTCTCTCTATTGTCTTCCTCTTCCTCTGTACCAACTTCATCTTTTGCAATGTAGTTTACACCGTGCACACCCCTACTCCAAATAGTTTGAAAATCATTTCAAGTTAGTGATTCTATATAATAATTTTTTGGTCAAATGGTAATATTATTAGAAAGAAAAAAACAGTCAATAGCCACTTACAACATGATTATGTAATAACTAAAACAATTAAACAAACATATGAGAAAGCAGTTCCAACGGTTAATGGAGCCATTTTATAGGACCACTAGTGATGGAGCCATGGCACACGTCCCTGGTTAATATGAAACTCTAAAGTAACCTGAGTTGATTTTATTTATCTTTAAAGATTGAGGTCCCGGTCGTAAAGCAATTAATTAAATCTCCATTACGTTGGCCGGCAACATTCTTCACTGGTTCTCCATGGATAGTTCCTCATCTGAGTTTGGACAACTGCATAAAGGGAATTGATAGTTGAAAGTTTAACTTCAGTTCAATGAAATAAAGTATCGTTGCTATTGGCTTTGGCATCATATATAAAAGCCTGCCCGTTGGTACCAAAGGCCAAGTTTTCACCTTGATGTCGGAAGTTCTCCTTTTGTGAAGAGCACTCTTGTTTTGCCTTTGTGGCTTTATGAAGTCTTTAATTCTTTTAGTACAAACAATATTACAACCCTAAATATTAAATTGTGGAAAATGAGGTTTTAAACTCAAGACATAGTGAGTGGAAAAGAAACAGTCTAACCATCAGGACAATTCACCCCACCTATAAGTATCAAGATCAAAGAAATAATAATATTTCCAGTTGTACGTACCATGCCTGTTTTTTTTATTTGGCTTTCAGATCATATTCTTATAACTACGCTTTTGAGGTAGGGTTAGAAGTGGGAGGTTTAATATTCCATATTCTCTCGTAAGATAATAAAAGTAGAAATAAATTGTTACTCTGCTACTACTATGACATTCTGATACCTTCACCTAATAATTTAATGACAAAGATCATCGGTTTCTCACATGCCTGGAAATATTTGCGTATGATATAGGTAATTTGCTTGTGAACCACGTAATTGACCTTGTGACAGAAAATATAAACAGATAAGAGAGAAAGTACATTTCGGAAGAAGACTCTAACAGCCTCTTATTCAAAAAATAATAATAATAATTCAGATACATTAATTGTCTCTCTTCTTTGTTTTTATGAATATTGGTGTTTAGATGTGTGTGGGCGCATATCAACAGACTTTTGTTTATTTTCATTTTACCCTTTTTCACTACAGAATTTTTATGTGCCATGAAATTTCATTTCCTTTTTGTTTTGATCCCTTAAAAATGAAGCAGTTATGGGATTAACTTTTTTAGTAAGGATAATTTTGGGTTATTAAAATATTTAACAGTGAAACCTTAGCGTTATTTTAGTGATGTTTAGTGGAATATTGGCATTGTCAAAGGAAGAAATGAGTACAAAGATACTTCAGCTGAAATTAAAGAAGAAGAATAGAAAGTTAAAAACAGTAGAGTCGTGCGTATAATTTAAAGGAAATCATCATTAATCGCACCACGCGAAACCCCCACTTCTCCACTTAGTCGCCACAAATTTGAACTCCAACTCTTGATGAACATGACCAAATCAAAAGTAGCTCAATGCCGGCAAAATTTTCTTCTTAAAGGGAGGGTTGCAATCAATTTCATGAGAGTGGTATGTCTTAACCTCGAGTGCCACTTTTGCTACAGTGGTTTAGCACAGAGTTTTGTTGGTCCTAAAAATTACACAATTTATGTGGCGCGCAGAACGAGCAACTAAGAAGTTATTTAAATTTTTTTGTGGTTAATTGCTGATGCGGGCTTGCCAATTTGCTACCGAGTTCGGTTAGGCAAATATTTCTAAGTGTGGTGAATGTGGTGGATCGCACATCAACTCCTGAATCAAGTGACCTTGGGCGAGGAAGGAACACCCTCATTTTTGAGGTCTATAACCTGAAGGCAAGGTTATGTAAATTACCATGAAGTTTTGGATCTTGTGCACCGAGTTCAGCAGCCTCGACTATATTGGTGAGAATATAGGTCCGTCGAATCGGTATCAAATTTTAGGGACAAAGACACTCAAAGGAAATGAGTGTCTTTATTATAAAAAGGGGTTTGACAGTCTAAATGTCAAATGCTGAAAGTGACCTCTTTCCACGAGAAAGCTAATAAAGTGACCTCTTTCGAGGAAAGAATCAAAGACACTTCGCCGATTATTCACTTGAGCTTGAGAAACTCATCGTCTAACCAGGCAATCAAGACTGTTAAGCCAAACTAATTCTACAACTCTGGTATCGTCTAACCAGGTAATTGTCTTTCCTGGTTGCCTATGGAAAACCTCATCTAACCCGGCAATGGTTGTCTGATTGCTGCAAACCCAAATCTGTATAATTAGATTGTATTCATGCTGACAGTTAGTAAAGCAGTTAGTGTTTTTCTCAAAATGGATGAGAGGGTTTGCTAGAGCGTTGACTTGTGTGTTGCGTTCCACCAAAAACACCATAGTTTATAGGCAATTATCTGGTGTTTGTCAAGACTTATCCTAAAACGCAACGACGTGAAACCAACATCCTCTTAATGGTATGGCTCTTTAGAACAGTTGCATGCATCAGCCAATTAGAAAGTTTATGCTTTGATGCACCACTGATTCCAGATTAACACCACAATTATAAACCGCTTCCAAACAATCCCAACCAACTCAATTTGAGTTATACCAATATGTTTAAATCAAATGTGATTGTATTCAAACATCGTGTTCAAGTAACTGTTAATAAAATATCAAAGATAATTTCAATTATTTGGAAGCTAAATATTATGGTTATCAAAATTATAATAATAATAAAATAATTAAAAATCACCTTAATCTTTCATTCATCTAACAACTTAAAGTACATGGTCCGAGTGTGTGTAAAACTGGGTGCCAATCAGTACATACATATGTGAAAGATGGCAAACCTAACCCAACTTCACCCACTACCAATTGGTGAAAAGCATGATTCCACTAAACCACAACTTTGGTAGGTGTCAAATTCCTAGACACAGTGCATGCTTCTTAGGGCAAAGAACATGTGCTTGCTTGCTTTGCTTGCTGTCTAATCAGATGCCCATGATGTTCTTGGGAAAATGTGACTTGATTTATATTCCAGCAGCACCGAATCATTATATCACCATATGTACAACAATATGTGAATCTATATGGACATAAATGATTTTTCTACACTATTTTTCTTTCTTCACATTGAAAAAAAAAGAAACAAAAATATCTAAAAAACAAGAAAAAATAATGTGTGAAAATCGTGTAAATTTATTACTAAAGACAGCAACAGTCCCTTCATTTTTTATTTTTTAGTTTTAATTTTCTATTACATGAGATAAATAATGGTGGGAGAGATGATCTAGATGAATAATATATATGGAATGATACACAAATAAAACATCACATAAGTTTAGCTTATGAGGTCGTCTGCACAACGGACGAATGCGAATCTTGTGGGACCATAATTTTCCAAGACTAGAATAAGCCAGACTAGAATACAAGTACTTTAGAAGTCTGGTCATGGACTCAACATCTTCGAGCACAGTTGGATTAACAGAGTAGTGGTGCCACCATCATCCTATTCTGGAGTAGTGGGTGAAGTCTGAACAACTTCATCGAGATTGACCATGCTTGTTCCACAAGATATGGAAACTCGATCCAACACAGAATAAGCCAGATTTTCTATATTGTTTGAGTTCCTACAATCTAGGAATTGGCGTGCGCCACAAGTAATCACACTCCCAAGGAAATGCATTATCACTCCTAAATATCCTATGGGATTCTCCCGGTTTAATACAGGATTCTATCATAAAAAAGTCTCTCTCTCCCAACTAGGATAATTACACCATTCTAGGGTTCATCTCTAGTAACGTAATTATTGCACTCTAACTCTTTTACCCACTACTTGAGTCTTAATAATGCTTACTAACTTGACCATCGGAGAGCTTTTGACCGGCACACACACCCTTCCCCCAGTCTTTGGCTTGCTCATGGTTGTTTACTCTTTTATAGGTTACTTGGATTTGTGCATCTCCACCACTTGTGGCGGTGAGCAAATTTGGTTCCAACAAGTCTCAAATTAACGGAATTATGCATTGGTAGTAAAACTCACAAAACCTTGCCATGGTAAAACCCAATATGGAGAAAAACTCATAGACTAAGGAGAAACATGAGAAGTATGTATAATGTCAAAACTAAATGTCTACGGGATGAAAGTAGTAAAATCTAACAAAGGTATGACTAACCCAGGATAGGTGTCTCGTTAAAGCCTAGTTAGGTAGCAAAAACCCAATGGAAAAAATGCTCCTAATTGTATGAAGAAAAAAAAGTACACTAAGATCAAGAGTATACTTTTGAATAATCCTCTTGAGTTCGACAAAATTCGAAAAATGAGAAATACAGAAAATTCAGATCCGATTATTTATGCATACTGATTCCTTGGACAATCTTTTGAAATGTAGACTTTGGCAATGACTTCGTGAAGAGATCAGCTAGGCTATCCTGGGAATAGATTTGCTTGACTTTAATGTTCTAATACTCTTGTTGTTAATGTGAAAAGAAGAATTTTCGACGCAATGTGCTTAGTGTTGTCTCTTTTGATATATCTCCTCTTAACTTGGTCGATACATGTTGTGTTGTCTTCATAAAACATTGTAGTGAAGTCAACGACAAAAAAAATACCTTAGGTGCTTCAAATATGTGCCATTACTACTCTCAGCCAGAAGCATTCTCGAGTAGCTTCATGCAAGGGAGTTATCATGGTTCGAAGCAGTCATAACTATGTCTATTTCGTGGACCTTCAAGATATTGCGGTGTCTCCAATGGTCAAGATGTGACCCGTTTGAGAATGTGTGTTGTACGGGTCAGATAAGTAACCAGCATTAATGTAACCAGCAAGGCGAGAATCAGCCCGAGGACCGAGGGGTAGCGGATCCTCTCGAGGATTTGTATAGGTAGAACAATCCCAAATCTGGCGTACCCTTCAGATAAAGGGAAATATCTTTAACACCATTCCAGTGTTTGCGTATAGGCCCATTGTTGTATCTTGCCAAAAGATTCATAGTGAAAGAGATGTACAGTCTAGTGTACTGAGCTAAGTACAATACAGCACCAATTGCACTTAGGTATGGAACTTCAGGCTCCAAAGCCTCTTCCTCGTCCTTTGTTGGACGGAAATGATCTCATTTAGCATCTAACATCTACACAAACTTAGGATTACTCAAAGGCTTTGCTTTATCCTTATTAAAATGACGCAACGCCTTCTGGGTGTAGTTTAAATGATGCACTAGGATTTCATCCGAATAATGCTCGATCTTCAGTTCGAGACAGCATCGAGTTTTCCCAAGGTATTTCATCTCAAATTCTAACTTCAAGTGCGCGCTAGTTTTCTCAAGCTCTTTGGGAATCTCAATGAGATTCATGTCATTGACCGCAATTATGGACTATGACTTCTTAAATGTGACTTTTTCATAAACACGCATGGGCATAGTTCATTATTCACATAATCCTGACTGATCAAATACTCACTCGGACAGTTATACCACATCCGTCCGGATTGTTTCAATCCGTATAGTGATCTACTAAATCGAATTAAGATGGATTCCGTGGTCTAGAACTATTTGGTCCAATCAATGTAACTTCTTCTAGAACTTTCATATAGAATTCCATATCAAGAACGTGGTTACCACATCCATAAGCTACATATTCATTTTTTTCGAGGACTCTCAAACTGATAAGGTAGTGGAATGTTATGATGCTAATTACAGGGGAATATATCTCATCATCATTCCAAGGTGTGAGAGAAGCCTTGCGTTACAAGGCGTGTCTTATATCACACTATTTTATTCTTTTCATTACACTTCTGGACGAAAACTGACTTATAGCTAATAAGCTTCAAGTGTGGAGGGGTAGGAGTAACGGGCCCAAACATCTTACGTTTCACAAGTTAATCGAGTTTGACCTAGATTGCTTGTTTCCAATTTGACCAATTTGTTACAACGACACTCATCAACGGAATGTGGTTTATTGTCATCGCTTAGCATGATATTAGTAGTTATTCTGTATGCAAAAGCATTGTCAATTATCATCTCAATCTAATCCCAAATCTCATATAAATTTTCATAATGGACCAAAATCTCACGATTACCAGGAGGCGGATACGTCTCATCAATGATGCTTATGTAATCTAGAAGAACCTCATGCATTGGAACCATTGAGTAGGCGATGGTTGGATTCACACTAGGTTGACTAGTTTGTGTCATTTTCCTCTTTCAAAGTTGTCAAGCTTTTGAACCAACTAGTCTACTACACTTCAGGGTAAGAGCAGATGATTGGCTAGCCGTCAATGTACCAGTTTGCGCACTACATGCAATCGACCCTTTTTCGAGGACTTTTGGTATATCAATCCTTGTAGTCGCGTTCGCATCAAGTATATGTGATCTCGTCACCTTTGCTAGATTGGTAAAAACATCTTACATGCTTTGAGTAATGCTTCGTAAATCTAGAATACGGCACATTCAATTTTAGACTGGGCAGTACGAGGATCTAAATGAGATATAGTGGAGGTAATCCTAGACAATTTGCAACGTTCTTCATGAACGTTTGTGTTCTTATCTCCCCCTATCGATGGGAAGACTATCTCATTGAAGTGACAGTCCATCAAATGTGAGGCAAAAAGATCACCTGTCAAGGGCTCTAAGTAGTGAATAATGGATGGTGATTCATAACCAGCATAGATTCACATTCTTCTCTAAGGACCCAATTTGGTACGTAGTGGCGCCGCTATCAGCACATAGACTGTGCACCCAAACACGCGTAAGTGTGAGAAGTCAGGCTCATACACAGTAACCAACTGTAATGATGATAGGATTAGGTAACAGTGCGTCTCTAGCAAACAAACATGGCTGCATTTAATATTGCATAACCTCAAGCAGATACTAGCACCTTGGTTCGCATACCTAAGGTCAGAGCAATCACTTAAAGGCTTTATGAAACCTTTTGCCAGGTCGTATTAGGTGTAAACATGGGGTACTGAATGTTCAACTTCAGTCCCAACAAACATGCGATAATTGTCTAAAATATTGCAATGTATACTCTCTAGCATTAGCTAGTCTAATCGAGTTAATCAGATAATCAGGGGGTGAGCCTTAAGCTTAATGATTTGAGCTAGAAGTTTCGTAAAGGCATCATTGTTTGCCGACAAAAAGCTGATATCTGACCAACATGCTAATGCATCAATCAACACCATAAAGTAACTGAATGGTCCGCATGTTGGTTGGATAGGTCCAAAAATATCCCCTTGAATCCTCTGAAGAAACTTAGGAAGGTGAATAATCTTTGTAATCAAGGGTTAAGTATTCAACTTCCCCAAAGACACACGCTTTGCATGGCGGGAATCCAACGAAGGGAGGTAAATGATGCCCATGTGATGATTTGAGGATACGGCGCATCATGTCACGTCTAGAATATCCCATACGGTCAGTGTTCTAAAAAACGGCCTAGGTGCTAGACGGTGGTGACCCGAGGTGTTTTCTTGCAAATAAATTGGAAAAATCGGTTGAGCTCTAGGCGCCTAGGCCTTTTTTTTCTTGTTTCCTAGTATTTCTG
>JAOTRO020186601.1:0-10867 GCA_028566515.2 Pyracantha coccinea | reverse complement strand
GGACCAAGAGAGAGAATTGGAAGCTTTGAAACTCAACTTGCAAGCAAAGGACATGGCTGTCAATCACATGGTTTAACCTTTTCTTGTGGTATCATGACAATAAACAACGGAAAGGGATCCTCTTTGGGTCTCTTCTACCTAATCCTATTCATCAAATAATTCGGGCTTTAAAAATTTGATCTAACGGCTACAAATATAGACCCACTCTAAAAGTTGTAATAACTTTAGCTATTTAATCAAATTTCAAGAATTCGAATTGTTTAATAAGAATGATTAGGTGGAAGGAATCCGAAGATGATCCCTTTCCATAAAAAACACACTTTTCTTCCTTTTAAATGGGGAAATGACACTTTGTGGGTACCTACAAATTTGTATGTGGACAAAAAACCCCAAACACAAAAGGACTGGTCGTGCAAGGCCCCATTGCTGAGTCTGTTCCTGAGCCTGATTTAACTAGCAACCGACCAAGAACTTGGATCATATGGGCTTATATGACACAAACCAAACTTAATTAAGTCTCTTAAAGAATTTAAATAGTCATGATCCAAGCACTTAAGAAAGAAATTCATATTCCGCAGACACGCTAGTATTTTATACGATAAAAGGTAAAGTGAATAGTAATAGGATTGACTTTTTAGTGAAAAATGTGATTTTTTGTTAAAGTGATCAGTACAAGAGCTTTTTGTTAAAATTCTCCTAAATTAATAACTAGTTGTTACTTCAGTCTTTAGGTCTTTAGTGTGCGCAAGTTGGTTAACAAGTTCAATCACATATTTGTATAAGTTTATTGCTTTTAATTTAGCCACATGCACGACTAAACGTGAAATAATTTTCTACATCTGATGCATCATGTGACATTCTCCACCTAAATCATAACATGAATTTGGATGCGCTTTGTGATGGACCGAGATACACATATTTGATTTCTTTCTTTGTACTAGTAATTTGACACATGATATGCATGAAACGAAAACGAAGTAAAATTGCTAAAAAAAAGTTGAGAAGAACCATCAAGACAGAGTAGTTGGAAAAAAATATGAAACAACTTACTTTTTATTCTTATAATATTGCAAATAGGGGGCATACTAATAATAATTGACAATGAACTAAGTATGACGCTTTATTGTCTTTCAGTACTGTGATATAGTAGAGAAATTATTAGGTAGTACAGTGCTACCACGCCAGCATATTTCATTATTATACAGCTGGGTTTAAAAACTTATTTTAATGTAAAAATCCTCATAACTACCTCTCTTCATCTTCCCCGAGGAAATGGATCCTCTCCGGATCCTTTCCATCAAATCCATCAAATCCTAAAATCCGGGCCCTTGCAATTTGATCAAATAGCTAAAGCTATTATAACTTTTAAGGGGGTCCCCTGTTTGTAGCCATTGAATCAAATTTCAAGGGCCCAGATTTGGGGATTGGGTGGATTTGGTGGAAGGGATCCAGAGAGGATCCCTTTCCCTTCCCCGACTGCAAGCCTTTAACTCCAACTCGCCCTCCTCTATAAAACCCATCCTAATCCCCTCTCCCACAATACATATTTGATGTGGTAGAAACTAACACACAAATTAAATCTTATAAATTAAGCAATCGTAGTACGAGTAAGTAGGGATTGTTCTATTCTGGGGATCAGAAGGGATGTTAATCAATACAAATTAAACTTATAAAACTGAAAACTAAGTTAAACTAACAACAAAACAATGACCGGGGGGATTTTGGAAGAATTTGATTAAAATAAAAGTAAATGGCAGCAAGTAAATTAAGTTGTGAACGAAATATGGATTACAGGATAGCTAAATGATTCTTCTCCACACATGAATCATATGCATACAAAACGATCTCCAATTATTCTTTCTATAAACCATGAATGACAATGCCCCAAATTAATCATGAATAGCATTAATTAACTCTCAGATTTTCCTAAGTTCATTGAATTGGACTCAATGACGCAACCAAATTATTCTTCTTAAGTTTTCTAACTATGAAAAGCATGATAGAAATACATCTCAAAGATCATTAAGTTTTGCGAAAATCATAACCATTGACAAAACATTCGTAACTATGAAAAGCATGACACTCCTGCCAAGAATTTACTTAACTCAATCATGACTAGTGACTTTTACTACGTACAAATATAAGTTCATAGCGATTAGGTGAAATTCCCTTATTTTCTAGCATCAAATCCCTGCATGCAAACTAAGTGTGCACCCTTAATAAACATACAAGAATAAGTTCTTTAGAAAGCAAATAAGTAAATCGCATTCATGTCTTATGAATCAATAACTGGATGTAATCAATTTATATAAAATATATGATCATGGCTTTGAATTCACCTCCAGCTAAAAAGGAACTTATTTACACATGTTCATCATAACTGAAAAGTAATCTAAAATAAACATTGAAACTTAAAACAAAGAGAGAAAGAACTCTGAAAATTTCAGCAACTTCAATGGATGAATGGCAGGCGTGGCACACCCTAAATCACTGCAGGAATTTCATATATATATGGGGGGAACGACGAAGTCCAAAGAGGAAGGGTTTTGGCTTTTTAAATTATTTTAGAACTCTAAGAATCAAGTAGAAAGTGTTGGAATGTGATTAGGATTCCTCTTTGCAGTTGGAGATAAGACAAGATAAGGTTGGATAAGATAGGATACGATAAGATAAGATAAGATAAGATAATGTTCCTCTGCAACTAGGATTCCTTTTTCTTGTGTAATTCCTTGCCTTCCAAGCCTAAACTTTAATTTCTCTAGATTTTAGCACATGTCTAGCACCATTTAAATACCAAAAATGTCATGCCCATATGCTATCCACGCATACTATCCAATCCAAGTCCAAAACTACTCCAAATTGCTCCATTTGGCTATTTATTGTCATCTATACCAATTGGACCTACAATAATACGAAAATAACTTAAATTACTACAATAAATGGAAATTAACTAAATAAATGTAAAGAAATAAAATAACAAAGTCGCAAAAATATGTTCCTATCATGCTTCTGTTCTGTTTTTGTGAGAACGCGCAGAAATTTCAGCTTTATGTGAAAGAGCTTGGAGACTTGATTAAATAGACTAAGAATAATTGTCTTGAACGATTGAAGAGGAGAATCCGACTGCTTTGTGAGCTGGAAAGATGCTAAAGCTTGATGACTGTTGAATAACGCGACTTCTTTTCGGAAACTGAATGATGGCTTGCTTTTACTGTAGATGAATAGGAACCTGCTTTTACTATTCATGATCATGTCGGGAATGATTGCTGCTTTTGGTGTTGTGAATGACATGTTTCCTATTGGGGTCATATGTCAACTTAGAGGATGTTCACATGGTCTGAATCATGCAAACGGGTCTTGTGAATTCTAGTAGTCAACCCATTTGGCAGTTTGGCCTTTTGAATTGATTGGTTGCCGTGAGGATGCATCTAAAGATTTGGAGTTTGATGCTTCTTCTGTATGAAGCATCGCTGCTTCTGCAAATAATTGTTAAGCTAAATCTTTGAGCTGGGTGGCTTTTTCTTTGCTCTTTGAGCCTGACGACTTGGATGATTTAACTGTTCATTCGAGAGATAAGGATGGACTAATGTCCGATAGTGATTGTTTTGGAATAACTGGAGCTGGAAGAGCTGAGGTAATGAGAAATTCATAAAGAACCTGATTGATGGTCTTCTGATGATTGAATTTATCCCACCATTTGACTGATCTTGTTTTGTAGACTTCACCAGTTTGGACTTCATAATTCCACTTCATGATCCAAGGGACTTTGTACTTAGCCATGAATATTGGGAGAAGTGTAATTCTGTAACTGAATCGACTTCTATCAAATTTTTGCTAAAAACTGGCTGAGAGGACCTGCATAAGTTCTTATGGTAAGACTGGCTGTTGGGTCATGAGTTGACCACCATTTTGGGAACCATGTAGGAAAAATTAATCTGAAACTCTTGTCAAAATTAATAAACCATGAATGACTAAAATCTTCTGTTTGATGGAGAAAGATATTAGTCCAGGCATCAATGTAATCAAAATAATTGTAATGGTTATTGAGAATTTGGACATATTGTGTATGAAGGGGTTTGCTTTTGTAAAGGGGGATTCCCCAATCTGATGCAGTTAAAAACTTTCCAATGTAAAGAGAATTGTATAGGATTTTGTTTTCATGGATTTTACTGTAAAGCGGTTTGATTGAAATGGACTCAGTTCACTGAGGATGGCTTGATAATATTTCAATGTTTTATGTGATGCTCATAATTTACCTATTTTTCGTTGTAATTGTCCTCATAATTATTAGTTTCGCATCATTTGGTATCAGAGCCAAGTGAGTGGTGATTGAGTTATCATCTTAATAATCTGCTTGTAGTCCATCTTTCAGTCTGGTAATTTACAATTCATCTTATCTGTTAACCTTCTAAGTAGGATTGTTTACTCTCAAACCAAACAGTAAGGCGTGTTCCAAACAATAACTCCATAGGATTGGCATGAGCAGATCGCATGAGCGGAGAGGGAGTTTAGCAAATACGCGAGGACGGTAAAGCTTTTAAGATTTATGTATTTTGTTAGCCTGCATTTTGTGCAAGATGAGTAGATCATTTAGATCTAATTCAATGGCTAGCACTAGCGCCAGATCCACCTTAGGAACAATTCCATACATAGTTAATGAGGAACAAAAATTAGAATTTCAAACATACGACAGTGTTGACTTTGGAGATTGGAACATCCCCAAAGTATCTAGTAAAAATATTTACAAAAATAAATGGTCAATAGCTTTTTTGAGAAGCCAATATCATGTTAAAACAGTTGAAAAATCCTATGCTCTTAGTAAAGAACATGAAACTTGTTAGTTATTCACACCAGGACAAATCAAAACCCATAGGAAATATGGTTACAATTACATTCACATACGTCTAGTCTAGATCACAGTTAAACCTTTAACAAGAAGAGGCCTTAATACCTCTATTTTGTTATGTCTCCGAGATGCAAGATTCACTGACTTTAGTGATAGTATTCTTGGAATGATCAAATCAAGCCTTTACAATGGACCAATTCATTTTGATTGTTTCCCAAACCTCATAATAAGTCTTTCAGATCCTCACATGTTGAAAGTACTCACACTAAACATCAAAACTTTAGGATACCAAGTCCTTGAAGGAGTCTAATCATTAGCCTTAATCTTTAGAGTCTACTATAAAGTCACATGAACAAACATGAATTTCCAAGCTTTAGTCAAAAGTCCTAAAGACCATACACTCCTAATCCAAACCAATCAAGAAAATGCCAATATCAAGATACCCAAAACCATTAGGCGGTCAGATATTAGTCTACCTTCAGATTGGTGTTTGATTAATGAAAGTAAGCCAGTTAGTATCCAAAACAATTTAGTCAATCTAGACAACATAGAACAATACTTTGAAGGGACAGTTAAAATCAACTTTGACTGTCCAACTAGAAAATCAAGTGTTCACCTACATGAATTAGCTCAGTCACACAAATCCTTAGAACCAGATGGGAACTCTTTTTCTGGATCCACATCAACCGAGATGGTGGGTCGAGATCAAGATTTAATCAACTCCTTAGTCAATAGAAAATTAAAAGCAGTAGAAACTAGCTCAGCAGTCACTCAACAAGAATTAATTAATGATTTAATCAACACAAAGACAAAATCAGTAGAGACAACCTCTCAGGTAACTCACCCACGATACAACCTAACACTCAAAATCAAGGAGAACAAACCTCTCCAACCGCATCAGACTTTGAAGCAAGTCAAGTCAACCACCAACTACTAGTCTTAAACCAACCATTGAGAATTTGATGGAAGAAACTCAATGCTGACATCGAAGCAACATAAAATATTGCCAGAAGGAATATTTTTCGAGAAAAATATACGAAAAAATAAAAATTGGACATTTACCATGAATGGACCAATTTTATGAAAAAAAAATACAGATGTGAAGTATTTTTCTTTGACATCATTGAAAAATATAATGAATCTGAAAAGAAATTAGAAGTCATCACCAAAGAAAATTGGGTTAAAGAAGATAAAACCATCGTCTCTTCTAGCCACCCTCCATAAGAAACCATTCTAATCAAAGCCGCCAACACACAGGTACCAGCCACTCCTTTTAAACTTCCCAAAGAAGATGCATGAGTCAAACCAATCATTGAACAAAATAATTTCACAAACCAGAGTCTACCTACCGTAGGAAAACAACTAGACAAAATAGATAAACTTTCTCAGCTTAAACCAACAATTAGGGAAAACCCCTAGTCAACTTCCCAGAATCTTCCTCTAAATCAACAGCTTTGAAAACAATTTGCACAAGCCAATAAATAGACCAAATGTTACAAGAATTAAAGCAGGAAAAAATTGTCAATGTCTTACATCACCCAAATGAATCTTAACCAAAAACATCTTCTGTAATATGGGATTCAGAAGAAGAAAGTGAACCAAGTTCAATCAGAAGAGTAGAATAAGCTTTTCAGAACCTTGAACTAAAATGAATCACAAACAAACGAGTAAATCCAACGACTCTTACCAATTGGTATCCAAGGCCAACACCTCCGGATATTCAATTTGAGGAACGAAATGTCCAAAACCAATTCTTAGTCTCATATGATAAACTCTATGAATGGATGGTTTATCAGAACAAGAACTTTTAAAAAAATTACAACATATCTCCATGGTTGCTAATAGCTATATTACCAATCATAATCTCAATCAAAACCAAGTTGTCAACCTTTTGGTCACTGGATTTACAAGAATGGTCCATTCATGGTGGGAAAAACATCTCAATGAACAATCCAGGAATGAAATTAAAAATGCAGTCAAACGTGATGAAGAAGGAACACCCATCATTGATGGACACATAGGACGAGTAGTCCGAGATGCAGTTAACACATTACTTTTCACAATCATAGCACATTTCATAGGAACGCCTAGCAATGCCACCTCCAGAATCCATGACTAGCTTAGTAACTTAAGATGCCTAACCTTAAGAAACTTTAGATGGTACAAATATGTTTTCATGTCTAGAGTCATGCTTAGAGAAGATAGTAATCAACCATTTTGAAAAATTCATTAATGGTCTACCTAACCTATTTGCCCATAAAATTAGAAATGTCTTAGTCAATGAAGAAGGTATCACACCATATCATACCCTTACTTATGAAAACATTATTAATATTATCTAGAAAGAAGGATTGAAAATGTGTATTGATATGAAAATTACAAAAAAGTCAACAAAGAAAAGTCAACTGCCAAATACGAATTAGGAGCATTTTGTGAACAATATGGATTACCTCCTATTGCTCCATCCAACAAAAAGAAAAAAAATCAGAAGCCTACAATAGATATCCAAATAGATATACCAGTAGAAGACACCCCAAACATTTAAAATTCAAAAATAAGAATTTTGAAACAAACAAATTTTATGAGAAATCCAAGCCCAGTAAGTGGAAGAGGAAACCCTCAAGAAAACTCCAATCCAAAAACAAAGAACAAAAAGGGAATTACTAAAAGTGTGGCAAATTTGGTCATTATGCAAATAAATGTAGAGTAAAAAAAACACTCAACCAGTTGAAAATCTCCGAAGAAGATTAAACCCAGTTAATCTAAGTCTTAGAGCTCAGAGACACAAACCATAGTCAATCCGAAGATGATTTAGGTTCGTCTTCTTCCGGTCAATCCTCAAGTAGTCTTTCATCCCCTGACATTAAGATAGGATGCACAGATACTTGTTGTAACAAAATTTTAGTTCTTAATAAACAAGAAGAACAAGAAGATCTTCTCATCGAATTAATCAGTAAGGTAGATGACCCCGAGTTAAAATCATTCTACCTAAACAAGCTTAAGAAACTAGTCTCCTAAGAAGAACCTAGTACTAGTCAGCCACAGGTAACCCCAAAAATCAGTCTTAGTACAACCTTAGAAAGGTTCAGTAAAACTAAGAAAGAAATCACAATCAAGGATTTACAAGGAGAAGTCAATAAAATCAAAGAAGAAATTAGATTCCTCAAATTAGAAAACCTAGAATCCGTTCACATCTCAGTGACCTCCAAGCACAAGTATTTCTTAAGAAAAATGATATCCAATCTTCATCAGGTGAAGAACAAAATAATTCTTCATCGGATCAAGAATCAGAGTCCATATCCATAGAAAATCCCACTGAACAATTGGTACTAGAATTATTACAAAAAATTAGAATCCAGAAATGGTATTCTGAACTCAAAATAATAATTAAAGACTTCGAATTCTTCACAGACGAGATAGAGCAAGTAGAGCCTCTATGCAAGTTTAGCATGCCATATTTCACATTTTTCAAAGAAGATGGAGACCAAGAGAGACACTTGAAGCACTACCGAAGTGCAATGATCCTCTATCAAAACAATGGCGATCTCATGTGCAAGATATTCGCTACCACTCCACAAGGCAAAGCACAAGATTGGTTCTACACCCTGCCACCATAATCAATCCGGAGTTTCGATGATTTTTCTTTGGTTTTCACCAAAGAATATTCATCTTATTGCTCATTCAAGAAAAAGTCATACCACTTGTTCAACGTCAAGAAGAACCCAAAGGAGTCGCTTTGCGCTTTTGGGAAGAGGTTCAAAGCAGAAAAGGCAAAGATAGTCGAATGCAACGACTCGATAGCTAGAGCAGCCTTCCAAAAAGGAATTTTAGCAGACCACCCACTGTTCGGAGAATTGATCATGAAATAAGATCTAACTCTGGCAGACTCTTTCGCTCAGGCAAAGAAGCATGCACCTTGGGACGAAGTTTGCCGATGCACATTCAACGCAAATATGAGTGATCTTGAATATGAAATCCCCCAATACTCTGAACGAGATTCAAGGTCTGATTGGACGAATAGCCGCATGTGAAGCAGCAATAAGCTCTACCCTCATACGAGAAGAGTTGGGGGCCCAACTACCTGTATTCCACATTTTAAAAGCTGTCATCGATGCGGAAACCAACTACCAGAAATTCAAAAGCTAACTTTGGCGATAGTTGTTGCAGCTCGGAAGCTTAAGTTATAACTTCAGACGCACACAGTTATCCTTATGATGCACTATTTCGTCCAATCCAGACACGCGACGATAAAGGCGTACACATTGGCAGTGCAAAGTTTTTTGACGAACGCAAAAACTGAGCTCAAAAGGCATGCCAAAGGCAGACGCATACTAGAAGGACACTTGGAAGCAAGTTTTGTCCTCATCACCCTAAAAGATTCTACATAGGAGCAACATATATCGGTAAGTCGAGCACAACCTCTTGTTGCGAGTCACACGGCCCAAGCCGACCATTGCTGGATACCAACAGTTGAACATCTCCTGCTACATGTAACATGGCCCCAGCTTCACGGCTCCCTACTGCGCCTTCACGCCTAGCCTAGGCAACACAACAGAGCTACCTAACGACACTCCAGACGGTTCGATGCTATGGCAGGCGATTACTCTAGGCTTCAAGACCAACAACTAGGTAGAGTATAAAGCCCTACTAGATGGCCTCTGAATGGCAAAAGACTTGGTGGTGAAAAAGCTTGTAATTCATTTCGATTCCCAGCTAATCACCAGCCAGATTACTAGGGAGTACATGGTAAAAAGTTTCGCTGGCAGACAACGCCCACGCGAAAGCACTATCCGCCCTAGGCTCTGCCCTCGACCACCAACTCAAACGCTTTATTCTGGTGGAATAGCTAGACAAGCCAAGCATAGAGGCGGGGCCAGCAGTCGAAGTGTCACAGGTTAGTACAACTCCAAACTGGAAAAGTTCTAATATAGGCTACCTGGTTAATGGAACACTTCCCATGGAAAGGATGGAGTCTAGAAAACTCCAAATAAAGGTAGCACGTTACTATATGTGGAACGGCATTCTCACCCGAAGATCCTACACTGCACCACATTTCCTTTGCCTAGCGCCTCCTAACGACCTAAAAGTTCTAAGCTCAATCCATGAAGACGTTGTGGAAATCACTCTGGAGGTCGATCCTTAGTGCAGAAGGCTCTTAATGCAAGCTACTATTGGCCTACCATGCATCAAGACGCTAATGAGTTAGTGCAAAAGTGCGACCGCTGCCAACGCTACAAGCCAGTACCAGCACTGCTTGCCAGCGAACTACATCCACAGATGAGTCATTGGCTGTTCATGCAGTGGGCAATCAACTTGGTAGAGCCAATACCTCCTGCTACTGGGGGCAGATGCATGATGATTGTGGCAACCGATTACTTCACCAAATGGGTAGAAGTAGAGCCCATGACAACCACGACTCAAACGGATATAGAATGCTTTATATAGAGGAACATCATTTGTCGATTTAGCATCCCTCAATCCATCATCACCAACAACGGCCCGCAATTCGTGGGCAAAGATCTGGCAAAGATCTTCCAAAAGTATGGTATCAAGCAGCACATGTCCACGCCGAGATATCCTCAAGGCAATGGGCAAGCCAAAGCATCCAACAAGACGATCCTCAACTGCCTTAAGAAATTCCTCTCCGGCAAGAAGGGAAAATGGCTAGACGAACTCCCCAGATGTCTATAGGTATATCGCACCACCAAAAGACGAGCAACCAGTGAGACTCATTTCTGTTTGGCATTTGATTCAGAAGCAATCATTCATCCTGATGTCATTGTGCCAAGTATAAGCACTCTACTGCCAAGCATTGGGCAGGACAGTAAGGAGATGGCCACAAGCATAGATTTGGCAGAGGAGAAGCGCGAGCAAACCATTACCCGCATTGCAGCCTACTAGCATGAGGTCCTCTCCAACTTCAAAAAAAGGGGCAAGATCCGGCAATTCCAGCCCGGAGATCTAGTCATAAGAAAAGCCTTCATCACTGCCAACAGAAAAGGCTCTAAAAAGATGGATCCC
>JAOTRO020186592.1:0-10869 GCA_028566515.2 Pyracantha coccinea | reverse complement strand
GTTAAACCGAATTCGTAATCTACATAAACAGAGAAGGATAAATTAGAAGGCAGCTCAACAAAAAGTATAAAGCAACTAAATAATCTTTAAATTTGCTAAGAAATTTACAAAGTTCAGTCTTGATGGGTTGGGGGTAACAAAGCACTAATAAATAATGGCAGAGGATCACCGGCCGTTTCGACATTTATTTCCTCCAAAGGATCTTTGACCTGGGGCCGACTGTCTTCGAGTTTGGCCTGGGCAGCGTGAACTTTGTCAAAAGAGAGGACATGACCATTATTTCATTCGGCGAGGAACTCCACGAGGTTGACGCCAGAATTTGGTTGTTTGGAGATACTATACCAATGAGCTAATAATCGTTCCATGGTAGATGAAATCGCGGCTTGGCGTTTGGCCTGATTGGCATCAGACATCGGTCTATAGGATGAGGTCGGCCAACCCAAGTCTCGTCGAATCCTTGTGAACAGTCTCTGCGCCAACCTCGATGGCATTCTGAACAGAAATCTGAATCAGCCGTCCCTCGTCGTTGAGGTCGTGCAATGTGATGTAGCCGACATGGTCATCATAATAACGTGCCTGTACCATGTGGGTTTCAAACGACTGATTATCTGCTGGATGAACCACGACTGATTTACCATCCCAAAAGACGAGAACTTGATATAACGATCAAGGGATACAGCTTGTTTGGTGAATCCAATCTCGACCGAGCAACGCATTATACTCGGTCTTTGAGTCAACGATGAAGAAGGCGGTCATGTGATTGCGACATGCGATGTTCACTTCTAGCAGGATGACTCATTTGGTTTGGGACTTGTCACCGATGAAGTTGCTCATAGTGATTCCTGATGGAATAAGTTCGTCATTAGAGCGACACAACTCTTTCATGGTAGTGACAGACATGATGTTGACAGTCGTTCCACAGTCAACAAAAATTTTGGAGACTTGGTATCCTTCAATATGAGTCATGACGTACAACGGTTTTAGGTGATGACTCAACTTTGGCAATAGTAACAAAGTCCACTTGAGTAGCTTCCTCGGCTACTACGTCACCGTCCAGGAAACTTGGTTGTGACGCGCTTGGTTGGAAATCAGCGAGCAAGACGTGGACCATACTGATTTCCATATTGTTAAGGACCGAAGAACCCATTGCGTTGTGATCTTCTTCTTCTGTTGGCCTTTCTTCTGCTGGACTCTCTTCCATCAGATCTTCCTCATCTGGATTCTCTTTCTTTGGACTTGCATGAGAAGTATTTGTTTTAAGCGCCTCCACTGTTGCTGGATTATGTTCCTGTGATGCTCATTCGAGAACCTTACCGTCTCCTTCTCAAGCCTTAGGCTCAGCTAGAGCCGGAATTGGGTCTTGGATTTGCACCATAACATGGGCTTGCTCTTGACACATGATTCGGGCATCCCTGATGTCGAGATATGCATCTAGTCGTGCGACACGCTCCGTTTCGTTGATCATGATACCGAAGAGAGAAACGGCAGAAAAGACTTCAAAATGGTATCGTAAATACTGAAGATCCTCAAGAGAAAAGGGAAGCTTGGCCGTGTCAATATCAGTGTATGGGTCGACATTAAAGCCCAGGACCCGAGCCTCACGTATGTGTTGGAATCTGGCTTTCATCACTGGGTCTGAATTTTTATGAATGATTCGTTTAGCATCTGGACAAGCCAGAACGAGATCAATTGTATCTTGGCATGCTTTTGGCAGACCGTATAAATCATTAGCCGAATGCTTTTTATGGAATTCTCGCATGTACTCCAAAGCTTCCCCGAGAAACGGTGGATGTAAGTTCCGTCTTATCCTTATTAAAGGCTCATGTATCGGTAACAGGGAAGGCTTGCTTTCTGGAGTGCTCAAGGCGGGCCTTCATTTCTTCGGGCGATCTGTTTTCCTTGGAGCAACTCTATCATGATAGCCGGAGGTTGACGCTCGTTGTCACTACCGATTTTTTCCCCCGATTGCCACTTGGAAGCCGAAGTCTCTTGGCTACTCGTCCACGGGCCATGCAATTCATTTTTTGGTGCCGACGCTTCTGTGATTTGGATAATGTGGTGTACATACATTTAGGGGAATTATAGGTGTACCAACGTTGATCACGCAACTCTGGAGGTTTGAAGGTCTTTTGGGAAGAATTCGAACTGCCTAAACTTCGTGCATAATAGTCCTCGTTATAAAATGGTGCATCGAAGTTAAGGCGCCGTCTGACTGGGGGTTGCTCGGCCGATCGAGTTTTAGGGTCGAGTCTATTAAAAACTCCCTGGTGCTGGTTTGTGCTGAACACTTTCTGATGTGCTGTAGTCATAAAAAGTGATTGTTTTATTGTAACCTGAGATAACATTTCTTTTGGCTCGGTGGTGACGTTTGCTTTACACCAACTACAAAAGACTACCGACCCGTCCGCTTCCTCGGCACTAGAATCTATCATGGGCTCGACGATGGCCGATCCAGAAATACCTTTAGGTGGCTGGTTTGAAGACAAATCAATTTTGAGCCGTGGTCGAGAATTCTGCTTTGGAATGTGTTGCGTTGTGACGAACTCGGCCTTTCCTTTTCCTTTGTCTCTCGGTAAACGAGCATCCACCATATTTACTGTCGCGGTGGGAAATGGGTTGACATCGACGCCTATTTTCTTTTCTGGAAACTTTATTTGCCGTTGTCAATCCAGCTTTGGACGGCATCACGAAACACGACACAGTTGTTTGTCGTGTGTTTGTTTGAGTTATGGTACTTGCAATATGTTTTTCTTTTCAATTCTTTGGCCTTGGGAATATTATGCCCAAGCCGAAGTTTAATGATTTTAGCAAGTAGTAGCTGGTCGAAGATGGCATCGGCTTTAGTAATGTCGAAAGTATAAACTTTCGATGTTTTGACAGCAGAATCTTCAGTGGTCGAACGATTTTTGGCATATTTGGGATTGGCATAAGCTAGCGCCTTGCAAATATACGGTTTATCGATTACTATCTTGATCGCGTCTATGTTTGCATATTCCTCCTCTTCGACCGATGCATAGCTAACCGTAGGGTTTTTGTAGATGGTTCCCCGGGACGTGGACTTCGAGACTTTCTCCTATCAGAGTAAATAATCATATTGCTCGATATGCTGAGCTAATTCATACATGTCTCGAAAGTTTGCCCCCAGAAATTCTACGTCTAGCCCATTCAAGGCAAGCCTGACAAACTCGACTTCGGACAGAGGTACTCGACACCAATTTCTGGCTGATTTGAACCTTGTAAGATAATTCATCGGTGACTCATCAGATGCTTGAGCCATTCTAGCCAATAAGGATACTGACATTTCCATCCCTGCCCTATAGAATTGTTCATGGAATTTCTCGACCAGTTCTTCCCAACTCTAGATGGAGTTAGGCAGGAGTTTGATGTACCATGAGAATGCCAAGCCCATCAACGAGAAGTTAAATAGTCGCAGTTTATGGTAGTCACTATTAACATCTCCGCATTGCGCAGTGAACATGTTCTAATGATGACAGGGATGATTATCCAGCAACAAGGCTGAAATCTGGGATTTTAAAGCCTTTAAGATATTCAAATTTCTCTACGTAAGCTGGTATGGATGGATGAATTTTGGGAATTTCAACCCCTTTTTCAAGGCCGAATCGATCATCCTTTGGACCTCGTTTACATCGACAGATGTTTCTATTCTCTGGTCAGGCTCGTCTGATTTACTACTTGAACCACTCATTTTTTTTCAAATCAATTGCTTTGAACCGAACGGATCCCATCTCGGCCTGCGTCGTGGGTGGTTGGTTACTCTGGAGAATATACTGCTTAGTTCGATGAGTAGATCCATTGTCGTGACCCTTGTTAACCAGGGTGTCTCGTATTTCTGTTAGCACATCTGTTTGTCGGTTGAACAATTGCTCGAATTGTCAAATTTGTTCGTCGAATTGTCGTCGAAAAAATGACTTGGTTGATGGATTAGAGGAATTGCCCCCATCTTCATCGCAGTCTTCTACTATGCCTTCCACTAAAACACCTTTCGCTGTTTTAATAATGATTCCTGTATTACGAAACGGTTCGCCAAGACTAACTTCCCTTTCTCGACGTGACTCATTCTATGCTTCAGGTGTTACGGCAACAATAGTCTATGCTTGCGATAAGCTTTCTGGCCCTAGGTTTTGGGCTGTCTCAACGGGCATGAACTTCGTATTTTTTAGCACTGGGTCCCACCAAGCGTGCCAAAATGTTGACCCTAAAAACTATCAAGCCTACGTAGCGCACATGTCGAGTAATCTATGAGCTAACTACGTCATTCGGTTGTGTGCGGGGCTTGCCAACTCGACGGTCGAGCTCGGCTGGTGAGTAAAATATGTGGATGTGGTGTTGAACGCGCTGCTGACTTCTGAATCTTACGACTGCGACCGAGGAAGGAACACGTCTCAGCCTTCGGGTTCTAGAGCCTGAAGACAAGGCTGCTAGTCTTGCAAAGTTCACAAATCGGTGTCAGATTCGGTCACAGTGCCTATATTCGTGAAGGTATAAGCACGCCAAATCTACACTAGAGTATAAGGGCACAAATACTCAAAACAAATATACATCTTAATAGTAAACGTGGTTCAGCCGTCAGAATACCAAACTTTAAAGCCTACTTGCGAATATCCAATCATAAACAACTCGGCGTTCAACGTGCCAAGCCTGATAGTCTGTAACACCTCACTTCGCCGAGAAGGCTGATGAGATGACCTCTACCAACAAGGATTCGAAAATCCTTCTTGACCGAGACTTGGTTAGTTAACCAGTCGACCTCGACGCAGTGCTGTCTTCTAGACTGAAGATGCTTTTCAGTCGGTTGATTATACGGCAACAGTGCTGTTTTCCAAACTGAAGATGTTACTGGTTGCCTTCACAGTGCTGTCTTCCAGACTGAAGATGTGTTGGCGAGAAATGGGAGAAGAATATAGTTCTCAAGGTTGTTGAGAGGTTTCGCGTAGAGCGAGTTTGCGCAGAGCAGTTGTGTGTTGAATTGGAGGGGGCTTGAATGGTGCACTTTTCCCTCTATTTATAGTAGCAAACCTGATTCTGATCGAATCAAAACTACATTCGGATCAGGACTCCCAACCCTAGTCCTATCTTATCTCGGCCAGTCCTCCTTCCATTAAGACTTCGAACTTAATCCATTTATCAGACTGTATTCATTTCCCGGTTTGGCCGAGAATCCTCATTGCATTAGGACTTATTGTCCCATCCATCTATCTTGCAATAGAACTCATCCACTTTCTATCCTTCTAGAATATTCCTTTCCCTAATAGGACTTAGTTGGCTCTAACTAAGTGGCCCATGAACCGAACGACTCTCAACGACCCTTGAGCAACGCTTTTGGGCTGAGAATAATCCTAAACTTGGCCCAAACCAATATTTTGGGCCTAAACATTGCCCCATCGCTTCTGAGGTTGTCGACCAACGATCGTCGTTCGATCCTCGGCCTTGAAGAAGCAACACTATCCTTTGGTATTAAAAGTAAGCATTGAACCGTCTTGAAAGTCACCACCACGCGCATTTATAAGACATGACCTCACGATCACAACCTTCGCAAATGTCTTGCCACGTGTTAACTTCCCGGTTACCCTAGTAGCCCTTTTAATAATGAACCTCAAGACGTGCGGTTGTCAAAACGTCTCTCATCATTAATTCTGCCGCAACACGCAATCGTGCTTTTTCAAAACCCAAAAACCTCGGTTCTCTCCCCTAGATTCTCTGAATATCCATAATGATGAGCAATCTTTCTTGCCGATTCTACCCCTCGATTTCAAAAATCAAACGCTTAACATTCCTTCTCAAAACGCCTATAAATACCTGAATCCCTTCTTATTTGCATTTTACGCTTCCAAGAAACCCTAAAAAATCCTCTCGCCATTTTGCTTCCCAGAAAACCAAAATCTTCAACCCAGAAAATCTTCAAACTCCCTACCAATGGCTTCTTTTGCTTCCAAACTTTCTGACGAGTGCGACAAATGCAAGGATTTCATTGACCAGAGCGCTATCAAAATTCTACGCTTCCAGAGTGATTTGAACACCACTCATCAAATCTTGGGACCATTGTTTAGAGATGCAGTGCCATCCTTTATCATCGACCTCTTCAAGGAAAATTGCCTGTCATTCTTGCTGCAAGGGTTCAAATGGTCAAAGTGGGACCCGACGAAACCCCAAGGAAACTGGCCCTCGACCACCACAGCTTAGGCAGCTTGGGTCCTGCGAATGGAAAAGTTATTTGGCCAAGAATGGAAAGCTCTCGGCATTTATGATGCTATTAAACTCTCGACCGCCATGGATAAAGAGCTCCTTATGGCAGCCTTGAGCTTTTGGTGCTCGGCCACCAACACCATGATCCTTCCCTTCGGCCCTGCCGGCCCCATCGTTCTCGACGTCTTAGCTATTCTCGGGACTCCTGTTTCAGGTCTCAAAATCGACGTCTCTCTCTGTGGATATCCGTCGAATCTTGACCTTAAAGCACTTTTCGATGAACGAGCCGTCGAAACGCTGAGTCAAGAAGGTCAAGAACCTTCAAAAGAAGAAGTCCAGAAGTTGCTCAAAAACTTCCTCAACTACAATACTCTCATCCTTCACTTTGTTGGTCGATGAGAGGCGAGTCTGGGGAAGGGAGAGCATGAAGCCTTCTTATTTTACTAGTACAACAAGTTTATCTGTTGTACCAAGTCAAACAAATGCTTGGTCGAGAATATGCTGGTGGCCGAAGCTCTAGCCAGCGGTCACACTTTGGCGCTCAGTCCGGCTATCCTCGCCCTCCTACTACGCTGCCTGGCCGAAGCAACTATCAATAAGATCGACCCGCACCAGAACAGACCCCTCTAGGTATTCCAACTCTGGCTGCAAGTTTATTTTTCCACACTTCGGCCAGAGATCCCCAACTTCCTGTCTACTAAAGCCTTCAGCCCTCAGTTGGCCTCTCGACCGACACCTCCTCATCGGGCCGAAGAAGTCTTTAAATATTTCTTCGGCCTAGATGTCATTTCTGACGACGAATTTCTAGTATGCCGTCGTCAAAAATATCCCCATTTCATCCAACTTCCAACATCAGCATGGAGCGAGAGTGAAGATGCAGATCTTCGTCAAAACTGGAGGTCGGTTGTGTTAACACGCGACCTTCCTCTCGGCTGCGACGCTTGTCGAACAAGCTGGGAAGTCTACCACCCCCACTGTACCGCCCGTCAGCTTGGCTACCTCTAATGTTGCCCAATACCTCTACTTACTTCTCGTTCCCTTCTAAGCCGATGACGCGTCTCTGGTACTTCAGAAAGAGAATGCAGAGATACCGAGAAAGAGTTTCAAGAGCGGTATAGAAAATTCCTTCTTCGACCAACAGTTCCTGAATCTCTCGGCACTGACACTTTTAGCGACTGGTGGGAGGCATACACTCAGGACTTCTTTGGTGTTTCGGTCAAAGACACGGTCAACAAAATGTTCAGTGACCAACCCAAAAAAACACTTGCCCCTCAATCCAAAGAGACAACCCAAGGTATATGGCTCTACCTTTTCCTTCATTCTTCCAATCTATTCGACTTTATTAACTTTTAGTTTCTCAGGTGGTCGAGCGCTAAAGCAGGCAGATGTGATTGCCGCGGCTGCAACCAGGAAAAAACTGGCCTCTTCCTCCAAGAAAACTAAGATTGCCACACAAAACCCCGTTGAGCAAACAACCTCGTCAAGAAACCAAGCCAGCAGGTGAAGTTCCTCGTCCCAAAAAATGTGTCAAGAAACTGGCGAAGAAAGGGGAACAGGAGATTCACATGATCTCCAGCCAGACTACGGTTTCAACCGCTCCTGGTGCCCCATCTCCTGCTCCTGCTGACCAGGCCTCGACAGAGAAACAAGCAACTCCTTCTAGCCACGCGACTCAAGCTCGACCCATCCTTGAGGTAATGGTTGAACCGATTGCTGCTCCGCTAGTCGAAGGACATGCAGCTCAAGAGTCAACTATGGCACATACCTCAGAAGAGACGCCTCCCTTGGTTGGGAAAGATCCCCCCAAACATCCAAAATCGTCAAAGATGTCTCCCTTGGTCGGGAAAGATTTCCCCAAAAATCCAAAGCCATCAACAATCGTCTTGGAAGAGGTATGATTGTATTGTTGGTAACTATCTTTTTCATTAAATTCCAAAATACTAACATCCCCTTATTTTAGGATGAGAGTGATGAGACTCCGCTGACGAGTCGTCCTCGACAAACCAGAATTCCTTCCACAAATCTGCTCCCAGTGATCGAAGCAACCGGCCAGGTCGATCCTCTTACAGTCGATCGTGGAAAATGACCCGTCGTCGAGCCTGAAGCCATAGTGGAGACACTAATTCACCCACAAGATCAGGACCTCAGCATTCCTCCTCAAGAAACAACTTCGGCCTTTGTAAGATTCAATTACTCTTTCTCGTTAATTTTGCTATCACGAGTCTGAACCAAGAAAAATATTAAATGTCAGGTGCCCGAGTATTCATTTCACCAAAAATTTTATGCACCGAAGGGTGCTATCTATATTTCCTGGCCACCTCAGTGGCCATCGAACGTAGATAACCTTCATCAGCCACGTGAATTGAGAAACATTCTAAAACACTAGGCTCGGCCATTAAGTTTCTTAGGTTCAAGTAATGAACCAGTAGACATGGCCGAAGTCTTCTCTTGGCAAGTCTAAAACGCATTCCCTTTTCCATGTTCCTATACGATTTTCCTTTTGCTTAACATTTACTTGTGTGCAGCGTTCATGGGAGGTTGAATTTGACGCTATTTTCTCGAATGCTCTGGGAATAACTAGCTCTTTATCTGCCAAAGCTGGGCCGGCCAAATCCAATGCTCTTGTCAAGCTACATGAGCTCTTGTCACTTTTAGCATTGCAAATTCTCCAACACAAAGGCCTTAACTATGTGGGGGAATGTTTGAACGACCTCGCAGTTGACGGTCAATTGAGCAGTGAAGCTGTTACTCGGGTGTCTTCCACCCTGTAACGAACCCGAGAATTTTTTAGTATTTTCAAGGGAGCTCTTCGGGCCGAAGACGACTTAAAGGCTGCGACAGCTGCTTAGGAAGCTCTTCGTTCGAAAGTCGAGGTACTGAAGATGAAGAAGGAAACACTTGCCGACCTTGACCGTCAAATTGCCGAACTCTAGAGTCGACGATCAGTGATTGCTTCCGAGCTTGCGAAGGAATTTGGGCTGAGTGGTAAATCTTGCTTAACCAAATATGCGGCTAGCGTAAAGCGAGTCGAGCAGCTAAAGATGGACAAGAGGAATCGACAGGCTAATGTCATGACGGGCGAAGTGAGGTGGTTGGAGTTGAAGGTTGTCCTCGCATCTCTCATTCCTTCATCACCCTAGAATTATTTAATTCTAAATTGATTGACCAACTATATGTACATCTTTGCGGACTTTTAATGAATTTTCATTCTTGCATCTCCTATGTGACCGGATAGTACTTTTTTAAAAATTTTCCATTGATTGATAGTTTATGAACTGCACCAGATTGATCCCTAAGATGGTATGCCCCCTTGACGAGAACCTTATGAACAACGAATGGTCCCTCCCAATTCTGCGACCATTTGCCGAATCTAGGGTCCTTTACTCCTACGGGTAATACAGTTTGCCAAACCAGCTCTCCTTCTTCGAACATTTTTTGTCTGACACGTTGATTATAAGCTCGCTTGGCGATATTCTTTTGGGCCACTAACAAGTTATAAGCATCAAGCCAAGCTTCTTCTAAATCTTCTAACTCTTATCTCATGGCCTGACTGTATTCAGCACTGAACAAACTATTTTGCTCAATTACTTGCAACGAGTTTATACTTAGCTCAACAGGTAACATTGCGTTGTGTCCATAAGTTAATGCGTACGGAGTCGTTCCAGTGGTCGATCGGAATGAAACTCAATAAGCCCATAACGCCTTGTTCAGCTTTAGATGCCACATACCTGGCCTTTCTCTCATCATTTTTTCAAGAATACCAATCAAAACCTTATTGCTTGCTTCGACCTGCCCATTTGCCTGCGGGTGATATGGAGCAGACTGCTCAAGTCAAATTTTCAGATTTGTCGTATACTCCTTAAACCTATCGGATGTGAAGATTTATCTGTTATGATTGTTTCGGGTACGCCGAATCGGGTCATGATGTTTTCTTCTACGAAATTACAAACTTCTTTAGAAGTCAAATCGGCATACGACTTCGCTTCGACCCACTTGGTGAAGTAGTCTGTTGCGACGAGTATCCATGCATGTTTCGTTGCTCCGGAAGATAGTGCAATTTTGTCGATTACATCTATGGCCCATCCTCTAAATGTTCATGGCTTAGTGACCGAATGTAGAGGTTCAGCTGGGACCCTCTGTATAGGCCCATGAATTTGGCACTATATGCATCCTCGTGCAAACTCAATACAATATTTCAATATACACGGCCAGAAATAACCGTGACGGCAAAGTAATCATCGCATTTTTCGACCAGACTGATGAGCTCCACAAATTCCTTCATGTACCTCAGCGATCGCTTGGGTGGCCTCCTGTGGGCCGAGGCATAGCAAAAACAAACCATCCTCACCTTTCTGGTATAACTTGTTTTGGTACGACACGTAATTAGTCACATGGACCCTTGTTTTTCTGTCGTGTTTGTCACTAGGGTTGTTGAGATATCGCATAATTGGCCTTCTCCAATCGTCTGGTAATGTCTTGACCGCACAAACATCCACAGGATTGTCTCGTTCCAATAACAAAGGTAGGGACATCACGCGCGTATGAATCATGTGGTTGCGCTGGAGAACTTGTTGATTAACTAGGGTTGGATATGTTTGCCGTAAAATGGGTATTATTCGGCCAAGCTCACTACCCAGGAGTTGTCATCTGGAGGCTATTTGAGCG
>JAOTRO020186553.1:0-10871 GCA_028566515.2 Pyracantha coccinea | reverse complement strand
CGACTTGACTTTTTTATTTTTATTTTTTTGAACCGTTGACGACTTGACTTGGATAGTTATTATATTATATAGATGGCGGTAGCTAAGTCTGAGACCAAATGGTCATATAAGTAAAAAGAATTTGGAATAATGCTTGTCTCTTTAAAAGTACTTGCTTGTCTCTTACTTACGGTTAATGAATATTTACGTACTGAACTTCATAATCGGAATCGTCTATTCTCTTTATCATGATCCCATTATTATATCCGCAAAAAATTATTTAATTTTGATATTGTTTAGTCATCTATATATATTAAACCAAAAAACGATTGTGGTAACAAGTCACATCCTCATGATAAACTATTCATTTATTTTATGTATATGACTGGCTAAAAGATTTCCAAGTTGAATAATTTTTGTATGTATGATTTTTAGATGATAAAGAAAACGAATAGTTCTGATTATGGTATTTGGATGGCAATGTACGTTAACCGTAAGTAGGAGGACAAGTAAATTCCTCATAAAGGACTCAAGTATTATCTATATTTCTTATGTTAATTTGATGTTGTTGGTCCCTTGTGGAGATAATTGATTGGCTTTTCCCACAGGTGAGCAATTTAACCAATGAAAGAGTCTCAGATATTTTGTTCCACTTTGAGGTGTACATTGTACATATATTAATACCCCAAGACAAGAGATTCTTTGTGTGGACAAAACTTGAATTCACTTCTTTGTTGTTTCATGTTCTTTATCTTTATTCGTTGTCTTTGTTCTTTCCTCTTTGTTCTTTGTTCTTTTTTCTTTGTGTTTGTTCTTCCTCCTTCCTTCTTCTTCGCTCTTTGTTTTTTTGGCTATTCCTACATACAGACAAATATATTTTATTCTTTAAAAGATGTAACTGAGGTTTTTGTGGTTCCTACTCAATATTTTATGAATGATGCTATTCATACACCTGTCTTTACCTTTCATACAATTCTCTTAATTTTCAGTCATCATATAGAATAAATTAGAAAATATCAACAGACAAAAATTAATAAGAGTGTGTGAAAGGTAAAAAAGAGTGTGTAAACAGCGTTACCCTATTTTATTGATGAGCATATAATCTAATCAACTACTTTTTGTTCTTTTTAAGAAAATGGACCTTATATTATTGGAATGGCACGGCTTAAATTGCCATTTCAGTCCAAATATCAAGTCATAACCAAATAGCAAAATAATCATTCTCTGCACCCAACTTACTTTGTACATTCATATTATTTTTAATTAAACTATCATATCTCTTTAAACTCAAATGTACTACCTAAACTATTCTCACAAACTCAATCCAATATGTGAATTCATCTTTACACCAAATTAAAATAAAAAACCAAAATCTAACGTCAAAACAGATAGAGAACATGGAGCGGTGTAGTAACAATTCGTTGCTCTTTTTCTTCACCGAATCAACCCAACGTTGAGGTATTAAAAAAAATCAACCCAACGTTCACGGGCGGAGCCACCCACATGGCTAAGGTGGGATGTAGCCCATGGAGGTTTTTTGGAATTGTAGTGCTATCCAAACATCTATTTTTATTTCTCACACATTCCTCTTAATTTTCAGTTTTTGGATTGAATGAATTGAAGATTAATAGTAAAAAGTTAATAAAGGTTAAAAATGAATAGCACTATCTTTTTTAAATCCATGCTTTAATGGCTTATGTTAATGCATGTAGCCTATTAGCACACTCAATTCCAATACAGGTTATTATTTCATATATATTTAATAAAGGGTACGTAATAAATAATACTTTTTATGCTAAAAATAATAAAGTAGTTCTATCTTCCCTCCCCCCTCCCTTTTATCATAGTCGTTAAAGAAAAAGATCATTTACCCCATGTGATTTAGCCTATCTACTTCTTGCTCAAGAAACGAAAAAGAATTTTTATATAATACTTTTAATGATAAAATCCCCCCTTTTTTTATCTTAGTCGTTAAAGAAAAAGACCATTTACCCCATGTGATTTAGCTTCTGTACTTCTTACTCAAGAAATGAAAAAGAATTTTTTTTCATCCACAATTAAATCCCTATCTCTACAATTCCTTACTTTTCGTTGTGATTTTTCAATGAATGTAACCTTTGATATGTTCTTAATCTCTTTGTTTACTTATTCTTGATTTATTTAGAAGGTTAATTATTTATGCAGTCCTTGAATTTCTCGGTTAGGATTATGATTTTGAGAATAGTTTATATTCTATTGTTGTTCTTTTATATTGATTATTATATAAGAAAAAATAAATAAACATATGATTTTATGGCTAGCCCACCCAAGAAAAAAATTTTGCTCCACCCTTACCAACGTTGAGGTATTCAAAAAATCTTTGTGCTGTTATCCAACTTGTTTCAACTTTTTATACTTCGATTCATGTCTGGTTACCAGAAAAGTTTTGATTTGTTGTGTATTTTGACGTTAATTAAACAAGTAACATGCTATTTGAGCAATTGAAATTTGGATTCATGTTTGATTTTTGGATTGTGTTCTTTGCTGGTAAACATCATAGACTCATTTCTTCTATAATTGTTGTCTATATGTAGCTGGTCTTCTACATTGCATAACTTGATTCTTAACTGTTGAATACTAAAAATTGTGTTTCTACCAATCGGGTTATGATAAAATCCGGATGTCATTGCTTTTTAAGTATTTTCATTTTTGATGTGTATTTTAGGGGGGCTCAACTATTAAAGGAGATATTTTATAGCGTATCGGAAACATAGCTCGGTGCACCAAGTATTATAATATGAATAGAGAGAAATTTATTTTTCTCAAGAGTCCATCCACTTATATTATGACACTTGGTGTACCAAGCCGCGTTCCCGGTACACTGAAAAATCTCTCCTATCAATGGGGTTCTTCTGGCAATGTTTTCTGATATTTTATGAGATGCCCTAAATAATTACTGCCGGTGTTGAAGTGTGCAGTACTTTTGTCACGGATGTTATTGACTAGAGAGAAAAAAGAGGGTATTGTAACAGTTGCCATTGATGGTCCAAATGGTTATGGTAAAAGAAGGTTTGTATAGTTTTCTGTAGGCAAAAAGCAGGAATATTGTATGTGTATGCTGCGTTTCTAATCTTTATTGTAATCTAAATGTTTACTGGTGTTAAAAATAAAAATAAAAATTCTAAATGTTTACTGAATCTTAGCAGAAAAGGTGGCGTCTGTTATTGGTTGCACTGTTGTGTCATATTAAAAGATCTACGATATTAAAGACCTACGTCATATTAAAAAACATAAGTAATACTAAAAGACAAACGTGAATTCAGTTTGTCTTAAAGAGAATGGCAATGCGGCTTCAGTTTCTAAATGCTAGCTCTCTGCGTGCTATTCTCTCTCCTCCTTGTAAACTGAAAACCTCGTCGTAGTTATTTAGGTAATCGTTTTACTCATCATCAGGGTCATTGAGTACATATATACCTGAGTTATTATGGCTGGAAACGTCAAGGGAGGAACTTCAGATGTGGAGAACCAGGCAGGAAAGAAAACAGACGGGTTCGTACTCTCTCTCTCTCTCTCTCTCTCTCTCTCTCTCTCTCTCTCTTAAGTATTCTAATTCTATACTTACTCCTATATGTCACTCTCATCAAAGTATAGCAGCACACCAACCACCACGGGATGGCCCAGTGGTAGGAATGAATTCCAGGCCCGTATTCCACACAGCACGTCTTAGGTTCGAGGTTCGATATCCTTTAATTCCAGGTCTGTATTCCACACGTCATGTCCTAAGTTCATGCCACATTCATTGGAGGTGATGCAAAGATATTCTACTTAATTTTTCTCAATGGCAATTCCAACATGATCATTGTATTTTCAAATATCTTTGAAATCTCAACAACGTTCTTTTAGAATGGAAGAACATAAGAGCCTTTCTATAAGGTGGGTGGTGCCAAGGCCTTGAAACGGGTTGGATGGACCCAATTTGGTTGTCAGAGGAGTGATCTTAGGTATGAAGTTAGTATGCGAATTCTCACATTCATCCAGATAACTAACATCTCCATTTTTTGTACCAAATCACATGTTAATCGAACTTGGTCACATGTATTTGAAAAATATGATTCAATTAATTCATATTCGATTCAATATCCATGATAATATCCAAGAATAGAACAAATACCAAATATCCATAATAATATCCAAGAATAGAACAAACACCAAATATCCATAATGATATCCAAGAATAGAACAATCACCAAACTTAAATTCGGAAATATAAGAATTGTTCACAAACCCAACTAAATTAACTAGGGGGATTCGGCCAATATAGGGACTTCCATGTCAAAAAAATTCTCTTATATGCATCGACTCTTAGAGGTATATCTGTACAAGGTGGTTTCTTTAAGATCACAAGATAAAATAAGTCTCATATTTTGACTACGGAATGGTACTCCTCAACAAAATAGATTTAGGGACTATCCCGAAATCTTGAAGTTTTGGATCTTAGAAGCTAAGGGATCATGCTCATGGTCGTGATCGCTCGGGCCCTGATTTTATCATTGTTCGCGAGCTAGGGTTTGGTACCTGTCGCGGCCTATAAGCCAATATTAGCTATTTGGGCTTTGTGAAGCATTCAATGTTTAATTCGGAGTGTCTTTGAGCAGTAGAAGCGCACCTGACAAGCTTAGTTTGGGGCATTGTTGTGCTTTTCAGGAAGCAACATGGTAGTAAATTAGTAATCACTAGAAAATATGCCCGCGCATTGCCGCGGGAACCAGCTGTTTCAGATATAATCGGATGAATAAAACACATTTAAGTTGAATAAATTCAACACAATTATGAACAAACAAAGAGATAAATGAGTGAATGAGGTCGATAAGATAACCAGTTTTGTTTTTATATACATTCAAGTGAGCTGGCATATAAACACATTGTACAATGAGTAGGAAGAAAAATTCAACACAATCATAAATAAACAGAGGGACACATGAGTGAATGAGGCCGATAAGATAAGCAGCTTGGCTTTTATATACATTCAACTGAGCATGACTTATTCAAGGGTTAAAAGGGCAGTTAAACTGATTGAAATAAAAACATTCACAACACATGACTTGAATTCTAGAGCTTCGTTCACCAAAATCACCTCCCATTCCTAAAATTAGGCAAATTCCCAACAATAACAAAAAAAAAACCTCTTAGATTTCACTCTCACTTAATCATAGGCATCCAGTAACAAATGGAGAAATAAGTAGAAATGACCTTGAGACAACACAAAGTCCACTGTTGCTGCCTCGGCAGCATCTTGAACGGGAAGAATACCAATTAACCCCTTCTCTTCCCGCTGCCATAACTTATACTCCACCAATTTGTAGATTAATCAGATTCCCCAATTTTATGAATTCGATAATCCACCAGTTAGAAAAATCCAACTTACAAACCGCATAACGATCAATTACCTAAAAAAAGGAAAAAGGAAAGTTGGCATTTTAAATTAACCCTGGCAAAATTGAAAAACAAAATATGCAAAATTTTTACAACAAAACGTAAACGACACAGTTTGGGCAACAAAGAGCATAAAAAGGAACATAATTTCCAAGCAAGCAGAGTAATTGCAGAGTTATAAAGTTCGTGCTGAACTAAAACAACTACCGGTTAAAGTGCATACAAAGTTTTCTCATAATTCAAACAGAGGAGTAAGCAACATTATAAACCAATTACAGTACAATGGCGGCACTTGATTTCTATGCAAACAGTGTGGCAGAACTTTCTAAAGATGGGTTTGAAAGAAAAATATGTTAGAAATTACCTCTACGCAAGCGCCAATATCAAATCCACTGAACCGGGAATCAAAAGTTGTATAACTGAAGTTGTAATGTAAGTATTCTATATCACTGCATCATTCCTTTGTTACTTTGTTTTGGTTTAAACCTAAACCAAGGAAAACAAATAAATATTAAATGCGGGATCATCATCTGTCTTGGCAACTTATACCATACAGTTTTTATACTAAATTGAATAAAAAATAGAAAGAAAAAAAAAGAAATGACAACATTGAACGTATGATAGAAATTCAATTAGCAGAGTAAAGGCAGTGATAGGATGACTTTATATATTAAGTGTACTCACAGATAAAATAATGATATTGGTACTATGTATAAGTTCATCACACAAACTATTCAAAAGGTATAGAGTAATGATCGAACGCTGAGTTCACAACGAAGTAGCCAAAGGAAAATAATTATGAGATATTTAGATAAGAAAAATTATGGAAAACTGAGATTAAAAAGTTGCATGCATTGAAATTTTGATTATATAATCTCCAGACTGAGTGAATTCAAAGCATGAAAGGGAAGTGAGTTCCTTGGTTCCCACATAGATCAAAGACAATTATGCACTTGATCATCACAAATGGGATCAAAAGGTCAAAACTCACCCCTCAAAATTTCAATTAACAAACAAAGCAATGATGCAGGAAAATGATTAGAAGCTTGAGATATATGAAAAAAATTAAATTAATTGGCTATATCCCCTGATTTTACAGATACCTTGCATGTTGGGGAGCTCGAAGAGAGAATTTGAACCAAATTCTTTATAAGTTACAGCTCCTTTAAGTCATCAAGCTAGTTCCTTAAGTTGCAAATTTGCCAAGGCTGCTTCTATCAATGTCCTAGTCTCCTGTAGAAGCAACACATGAGTTTTTCTAACTTCAAAAATAGAACCAACAGAGTCAAAGGTCTTGATAAGCATTCTAAGAAGAAACCATAATAGTATTTATTTCTGTGTAGTATATGTATTTGTGGTTGTTTATCTGAGTCCACCATTTGTTTATGCTATGAGTATTTAGGACTGTGAGTGTGTGTGTGTACTTGCCAAAAAACTATGATTTTTATTCTTGCAGTGGATCAAATAAAAATTCATTCAAATATAACACTACATGGTTTTGAGACTCCTAATATTGGCAAATAAAAAAATAAAGAATAAAAATAAAACTAAAAAAAAAAGACTTCTCATATTCTCCCAATGTTTAGATTTAATATTCATTTTTGGTCGGCTAAATGATATTTTCTATCAATTGATCATTGGTCTAACGAATCTCCACATTCGTTGCAACCCCTAAGGTAAACAACCCCCTCCTGGCAAATACCAACACCCTAATAAACATGGTTTTAAATATTAATCTCATCTATGATATATTTGCTACTGTCATTGATAGAGATATTAATAAAAAAACCTCTCACAATGTTATTGTGTCATAGTAATACTAATAATTTTTATTACTTCTTTTATTGTAACCAAACTTTAAACCTTTTGAATTAGAACACAGGCAAATGAAAAAATAAGTTAATGCAAAATCTTTAGCACATCAACTTGCAAAATATTTGCAATATACTGAGATCTATCACAAACAAAACAACGTCGAAACCAAAGCTACTAACTCCCAAAAAAATCAAAACTACATATAAGAAAAATTAAAAAATATTAAATTAGGGAAAAGAGTTTGTTTGTATATTGTATTTATTTGCAATGCTCCAAAACAATGAAATGCACAGGATTTCTCTTTTCCTCCTAATCTGCAAAACCAAATCAGTAGCCAATCCTAATTTAAATTAACAAAAAAAAAAAGACAACTTGAATTCAAAAGATTCTACATGAAGTACCACACCACCATTTAGATTCACCATTTCTCACTTTCACCATTTTACGTATTTAGAAAGGTTATTAGGGTGATTTGCTATCTAAGACTCACTTGGGAGTTGGGAGCGAAGTTATAAGTCGGAAGCTCTTGAACTGCAGTAATGAATTTGGATAATATTGGACCTGGATGAAAACATCACATGCACAGCAAGCTACAGCGACAATTAAAAAAAGAGATCTTAAGCAAAAACCATGAATCCAACTCAAAAATGAAATCTTGCAAATAACATCTCAAACCATAACCCAAATCAAATGCACCAAATCTCACATCAAAAAATAAATTATACAAATTGACATATTGGTAGAAACCCAACAGAGATTTTAGTGAGAGAGAGAGGGAGAGAGGGGGAGAGAGAGAGGGAGAGGGGGGGTTTCCATGGTCAAGTACCAAATCAATGCAAACAAAATCTGATGGGGTTTCCATGGTCAAGTACCAAAACCAACAATTAATGATATCAAGAGCCTTGCGATCATGTAATATATAAAATTACAAAAATGAATCAAGAGACTCACAGATACAAAAATTACTTATAAAATAATTTTGAAAGTAAGTAAAAAAGAGGCTATTGCTAAACTTTCATTCTAAGTTTTGGGGTCGAAAATCCAGGCAGCACGGAGGTACTTTTGTTCAAGCCCAAATCACAGATCCAACATGCAAGCATTATGTTCAACATTCACCAATTTGTACATGAAAACAAACAGAGCACATCCATGAGCATATTAGACAAATTCAAGATCTAGGGATAAGTGAATGAGATCACATAGAGATCACAAACTTTATTCATGGATGCAAAGACTCAAAAATTCATCTAATCCAAGTCAATATTAGTGCAGAACCAAGGCTCATACCTTTTCCCTTTGAATCCGTAGGCCTCAGCTTCTCGCCGCTATTTTTCTTTTCCGTTGGATCTCATATTGGTCACATTGTTGTTATAACGGTTTCTGTTCATCCTTGTCAATCGAGATATGCACCACTGAAACAAACAGAAGAACCAAAAGGTGAGGAGGACGATGATGCAGGACCACACCACGTGTCATCCGTAATCACCGTCGACACCTCATCGAACGCGGGCATATTTCTGCCGTATGAAGTGCCAATTTTGTGGTTTTGCTCCAGGTCCGGATGCTGGAAATGGGTGTGTTGGTAGCACCGATTGTCATAGTCCTTCTCCCGAACCTACGAAGGGCTCAAACATCATAGCGACAGTGGCAATAGCAGCAGCAGAAGAAGAAGATGAGGAGGAAGACAATGGATGTTCTTCCACTACAAAGAGATAGGGAAAATTGGGGGAAAATTAATTTCATAACCCTAACCTAATTTAGAGGGAAAGGTAATGCACATATGGAGGTCTGAGGAAGAAGGCTCGTGTCCCGTTAACTACAGGCCCCCATACTTTTCTCTGACCGTGACCGTCCTCCTATCCCCTCATGAAATTGAGGATTTGCAGCAATGGCGCTGAGATGCCCACTCTTCCCTCTCCCTCTCTCTCTCACTCCGTCTCTCTCTCTCTCTCTCTTTCTCTATCGGAGGCATGGCCTTTCATCCCCGAAACCCTCATTGAATGACAGCAAACCTAAACCCACCCCAATCAATCTCAAACCCACAGGACAAAATTGCCCTTCCAACCCAGCCCCAATATCAGCCCAAACCTCACGGGCTTGTTATAAATAGCGTGAAATTGAATGGCACCCTGATAAACCAAATGGACAAAATTACCCTCTGAACTTTTGAGAATTACCCACCTAACCAGTCCCATTCGGCTGGTATTGTTGCAAATAGAGTGAAATCGAGTGGCAAAGAATTGAGCAGCTACAGTGCCGCTCCCCCTTCAATTTTAGAATAGATAATTTGTATTTGACAAGTGTACTGGACTATACCTTGTCTGCAGTGTTTTTAGGGTGCATTTGTTTGGACTCGTTAACCCTTCTTGGACTCTACTGAACTATATGTTAGTGCAGTTTCGTGTTTGTTACTTACACGAACTAAGTTTAATGGGATAAAGCGGGACTTGCGTGGACTATCTCCTTCACTAAGAGGTCTTAGTGAGACCCCCCGAATACCAGGGGATTGCTAAGACCTCGTCTGCACGCTTCGCCAACATCGCCTACAGCCGCCAACCCAGAACCGCAGAGAACCTAGTATCCAGAATCATGTCATCTTGTTTTGAATTGTGGAGAACCTAGAATTGCCAACTCTTCATCCGCTCGTTTGGAATCACGAAGAACCCAAAACCTAGAACCCAGAATCACCAACTCTTCGTCCGTTCTTTCGAATCGCAGAGAACCCGGAATCTCCAACTCTTTGTTTGCTCATTTTGAATCTCGAATAACCCAGAATCAAGTCGCGCGCTCTCTCTCCCCTCTGCTTTCTCTGTTCTCACCGCCGTTCGTTCACCTCCGAGTATGCCTAGGCCCTCGCCGGTAGACAAAGACAGAGAACTTGGCAAGCGAACAACCATGGCCGATGCCCACTTCCATCTGCAACGACAACTTCAACTTAGACTTATGCACATCTGCACAAATTCGATGGAATTAAAAAACCCAGGTTCGGTGGAAGTGCAAAACCAATCTTCGAATCATGAAACCCAGATTCGAATCGCTAATTGCAAATCCCAGAGAGAAAAATTTCTGAAAAACTAACCTATTTTCAAAAGAGGGAAAGAGTGTTCATGCGATAGAGTTTTGAAAAACTGAGAGAAATGAGAGGGAAGAGCGTTCGATAAAAAGGATAAGAAAAAGGAAAAAGAAAAAGAAAATGGAAAAAAAAAAAGAAAAGAAAAATATTATTCAATTTGTTAGTCCGACACTGCACCAAACACTTCACTAAAATAATCCAGCTTAGTCTAGTCTAAGCCAATCCACCTTAGTCCCTAAAGCTAGTTCAGTCTGAGATAGTCCAGTGCAACAAACGCACCTTTAGTATTCTTAGACTAGACCGGATTAACCTTTGGTGTAGTCCCATCAGGGCCATTCTTGAGATTTTTCAGCTCGGGGCAACACCAAAAAATGTGCCCTAACTTTATATAAGAAAATAATGATGCTTTTGAGTCTTTAGTTGATATGTATAAGCAATGAATGGGCACTAAGTTAAACCAATTGTTGACACATCATGTGATTTACAAATTTGGTCAACACATTACTCTTTGTGGAAAGGTTAGACTTGAATTGGAACGAATGTTTAAAAACTGCAAGCCACATGGCTACTAGCTAGTAATTAAAAAGAAATT
>JAOTRO020186526.1:0-10873 GCA_028566515.2 Pyracantha coccinea | reverse complement strand
AGTGTAGATAATAAATGTATAAATTGATACAATTTTAAAATCTGAAAGTGCAAGCCTGCAAGGTGAGAAAATTAAAATCTTATACTCATAGCCCATTTTGAAAATCATCTAAAATTTAAAAGGGTATAAAATGTGTTGTAGACCAATTTTATTGAGAGAGAAGAGGGAGATGACTGGGGGTAAGGGCAAAGAGAAGATAGAATTTGGTGATTACGTGGTTGTGATTTTCCACCCCATTGTGCTTTTATTTATATGATAAGAGAGAGAATCTTACTCCCAAAAGAATATAGTAAGAATCAGGAATCTACCTAAAAGATATTATAGAATTTTAATGTAATCTGCTAGGATTTACAAAATCACACTCCCAATGAATTTAAGATTGCAACAATCGCCCTTGAGTGTATAAATACTCAAACAAATGTCACATATGGCCTTCAACGATGGAGTAAGAGCAATTGATGAAGTCGTCGGCACAATTAGTGAAAGCGAATCTTAAAACAAACGGAAGATTGCACAAGTAGTAAAACTCACAAAATCTCGTTATGGTGAAATCCAAGGTTGGATAAAGCCCCATAATCTAAGGAAAAGAGTGAGAAATTGCATTAAGTCAAAACAAAACGCCTTCAAGATGCAAGTAGAAAGCACACAAAAGTATGACCAACCCATGATAGGTGCCTTGTTAAACCTCGTCATGCAGCAAAAACCCAGCGGGAAAAATGCTCCAAACTTAAGGAAAAAAAAAACAACATTAAAATCAAGTGAGTACAATTGTAGATATTTCCCTTGAGTTTGATGGAACTTCCAAATGAGAACTACAAACAATTCACCAATTCCTTGGACAAGCTTCTGGAAAGTAGACTTTAGCAGTAACTTCTTGAACAAGTCGACAAGGTTATCCTGGGAATAGGATTATTTGACTTCAATCCTCTTATGCTCTTGTTGCTAATATGAGAAGAAGAAATTTGGCGCAATACGCTTGGTGTTGTCTTCTTTGACATATCCTTTCTTGATCTGGTCGATACAGAAGTTGTCTTCATAAATTGTTGTAGAGACATCAACGACAGGAGAAAGTCCACTAGTTCTTCCAATATGCTCAATAACAACTCTCAACCAAAAGCATTCACGTGTAGCTTTATATAGGCGAGAATTTCAACATGGTTCGAAGAAATTGCTATTAAGGTCTGCTTGGTTGACCTCCAAGTTATTGTAGTGTCTCCAACTTTAAAGACATAACTCGTTTAAGAATATGCCTTGTGCGGGTCAAATAAATAACATGCGTCAACATAACCAACAAGGCAAGAATCAATTTGAGGACCGAGGGTGGTGGCTCAACTCGAGGATGCATAGGGATAGAACAAGCCTAAAATTGTAGTACCTTTGAGGTAACAAAAGATGTTTTTAACACCATTCCAATGTCTGCATATAGGCACGTTGATATTTCTTGCCAAAAGATTAACAGCAAAGGAGATGTCCAGTCTAATACGCTGGGTTAAGTACAATAAAGTGCTGATTGCACTCTGGCATGGAACTTCAGGTTCTAAAACCTCTTCTTCATCGCCTTTACAATGGAAAGGATATATTTTTTTCAACTAGCGTACGAACAACAATAGAAGTACGAAGGTTTCACTTTATCTTCATTAAAGTGTCTTAACACCTTCTAGGTGTAGTTCGATAGATGAACTAGAATACCATTTAAACAATGCTCGATATCCAGGCTGAGACAATATTGATTTTTTCCTAGATCTTTCATCTCAAATTTTGACTTCAGGTGCACATCAATTTTCTCAAGATTTTCGAGAGTTTTAATGAGATTCATATCATCGACATAAATTGCAATTATCGCAAATCCGGAATGTGACTTCTTGATAAACACACATGGACATAATTCATTATCCGCATATACCTAACTAATCAAATACTTACTCAGATGATTATACAACATCCATCCGGATTATTTTAATCCATAGAGTGAACGCCTTAATCTAATCGAAAGGGTGTTCCGTGGTCTAGAACTATTTGATCCGGTCAATGTAAGTCTTTCAATTTGAACTTGATTCAACTACGAAATGTAAAGCGTTTAGGCCTGTAGTTCCTACACCTCCACATTTGAAGCTCGTTGGCTGTAAGTGGGTTTTCGTAGCGAAACATAATGAGAAAAATGAGATGGTGCGAGATAAGGTGCGCCTCATGTTGCAAGGCTTTTCTTAGTGCCCTAGGATTGATTACGAGGAGATGTATTTCCTCCATAATGAATGTTATAATGTTCCACTACCTTATTAATTTGGTAGTTTTTGAAAAAAAATGAATATGTAGCTTATGTACTTGGTAACTATATATCTCTATGGGAATCTTGATGTGAAAATCTAGAGAGAGAGAGATCGAGATGGATGAGAGTCCAGAGTCAAGATGTTTGAGAGTTGAGAGGGAGGAAGGTCAGTCTGGAGAGGTTCGAGTCTTTGCAAGAAACTGAGGAGACATCTGCAGAACCAGATATTGGACGAGGTATACGGTTCGGGCCGGGGGCCCGTTTTCTTAGCAATTTAGACCCGCCTTGCCCCGCAACTAACATGAACCCGATCCGGCCCGCCCCGTTTCAGATTTTAAAACACTAGACCCGCCTGTACCCGTCCCTACCCGCGGATCCAAGACCCGTTTGCCCACCCCTAAAATTAATAGGTGCTCATCGTCGGGTCTGTTTTTTGGTCCCTTGAAAAAGCACCACGCCAAGAATATATTTTTAGTCTTTCAAAAAACTAGCATTTCAAAGTTTTCAGCCAAGGACAAAACGTTCACTGTTACACCGACACGCCATGCTACGCAAATGTACGATAAAAGTGCTTACGGTTAACAGGATTATGATGAAGCTAACATCTCAACTAATAAAAAAAACACATCTCAGCTCTCTCTCTCTCTCTCTCTCTCATTTTCAGAAGGCCTGACAAAATATCTCCTTGCTTTCTTCAAAAACCAGTCTCCCCAACTTCCGAGCTTTGTTGCCACAGCTGCCTTTTTCATCTGTTTTGGTACAACTTGATCCCATGAACCCTTCACCAAACTCAACCTTTTTTTTCGAGTTCATGGATTCATTTTTCCACTTCTCACGAGAACATAAGCTACTTCCGTCTCCAAGGTTTTGTCCAAGCCTTTGGATTTGAATGGTTTTTCTTCTTTACTCAAGCGACATTCTAATCTAAGCTAAACTGCGGGGAAGGTGGATTTGAACTTTAGTGCATAGGGGAAGCATAGTCCAGCCAACTTGACTACACCCTGATCTCCGCATTTGAATGGTTTTAAAGCTTCCCACAATGAGAACATCAAACATTTCTTCGTGGTGTTCGGGTTATCTTCTATGGATCCTAGCACTTTCGGTTACCATAGTCTTGTTGGGAGCACTTTCAAGATCATCCCCCAATGTGTTTTCTAGATATGGAAACAAAAACCAATTCTCAGTGGGAGTGCCATTGAAAGGGAATGGCAAACCCCCTATCTTTGCTTATTGGATATGTGGAACTAAAGGAGAAAGTGAGAAGATTTTGAGGCTTTTGAAGGCAATATATCATCCGAGAAATCGGTATTTGCTGCAGCTTGATTCATGTTCGTCGGATTATGACAGAGGGCAGCTAGCTCTCTCTGTTCAAGCCGAAGAAGTTTTTCGATATTTTGGAAATGTTTATGTTGTTGGGAGAAGTTTTGCCCTCAACCAGATGGGGTCGTCTGCTCTTGCTGCCACACTTCATGCTGCAGCATTGCATCTAAAGCTCAGTACAGATTGGGACTGGTTCATCACTTTAAGTGCTTCTGACTATCCCCTCGTGAATCAGGATGGTAAGTGCTTTCACATCAAAAGCGCTTATATTGTTGGCAGAGTCACTTAATGCTGAACGTCATTTAAATCAAGCTTGAAAGATTTAAGGATTTAAATATCTGTTTTGGCTTATAAATTTTATCTTCGGCTTTTAGTACCCTCAGGGCGAGTTTGATAACCATTTCGTTCGTTTTCCATAAAATGCATGTACACTTAGGAACTTGATCACTTCAGTTTGGAAACCCATCTTGGTTAATTGATCAACGTGATTCACTGACTAGGTTTTTTTTCGAACTCTTTCTGTTCAGATCTGCTCCATGCTTTCACTTTATTGCCAAGGAATACCAATTTTATACATTATACAAACAAGACTGGCTGGAAAGAGTAAGAAAAATCAGCCTTTTGATGCTCCCAGTATTTTGTTTCTCCGATCTCTTTTTTCTTCAAAGAAATTAGGCACCTGAAGTTTTTCACTCGCCAGTTACGATGTCCTGAATTTTCTAAATGGAAGCTGATTGTCTGCAGGCAGATGGATCGAATCGTTAATGACCCTGGCTTATATCTTCAAGAGGTTGCTCCACTTTTGTATGCTGTAGAGAAGAGAACCATGCCAGATGCTTTCAAAATCTTTGGAGGTAAGTTTCTCCTACTGAAATTGAGCACGAAATGCGTATTCAAAGAGAAACTTTTGAGCGTGATAGTCATACTGACACATATTGTTACTGAAAAACTTTTCGTATTCAACGTGTTATAAGATTAAAACAGCTGCAAGTTGGAAAAATTCTAAAGTTTCATCATAACTTGCGAAATGTATAGGTTCGCCTTGGATGATTTTAACCAGAGATTTCATGGAGTACTGTGTTAAAGGCTGGGATAACTTTCCCAGGAAGTTACTGATGTACCTCAGCAATGTGCCGTACCCTCTTGAATCCTACTTCCACACAATTATCTGCAGCTCATCTGAGTTCAAAAACTCTCTAGTGAATAATGACCTAAGGTACATTCTTTGGGACACGTCTGCACTCGGAAAAGCGAAAGTCCTTAACATGTCACACTATGATCAAATGTTAGCAAGTCGAGCGGCCTTTGCTAGACCGTTTCAAACAGATGATGATCCGGTGCTAAACAAGATCGATGAGAGTGTTTTGAATCGGACTTCGAAAGGGTTGGTTCCGGGAGAATGGTGCCCTGGCATAGGGAGAAGTAAGAGCTTAGAGAATTCAACACCTGATAAGGAAGAGTTGTGTCCAAGTTGGGGCAACGTTAACCATGTCACCCCGGGTCCTCGTGGCGTTAGTCTCCGAGAATTTTTGGCTAAGCTTGCTGTAGAAGGAAGATTTACAACCGGTCACTGCCAAGAACACTGATAATTTTCCAAGCTTGCATTTGGACTTTTTCTTGAATCAGATGATGATGATGATGATACATATATATATATATATCATCATGATACACATATGTGTGTGTGTATATATATTACAAAATATCACTTCAAACTACATTTGAGTAGAAGGCTTGGCTTTCTACTTGATTGAGGTATGTATGGTTAGTGAATTAGGAAGATAAGATCTGCATTCTTTCCCACTGCATTTGATGACAGATTCTGATGTTGGATTAAACTTTCTTTTAGCCTGTATTCGAAAAGGCTGTGAAAGTTGCAAACTGACAATAATTTTTAGTATTATTGAACGATATTGAGGGTAGGTGGTTGGGTTAAGTAACACAATCAGCTAACACTAATTCAATATTGAACTCGTCATTTTATAGCAATCTATACTAATATTTCACGTTTATAAGTGCAGATGAATATTATTTGACCGTAAAACTAGTGATAGCTGATAATTGTCTTTCATTATTCAAAATCATTGAACTATGTGCATATATGGGACTACAAAGGACATTTTACCCGCCCCTTGAACCGAAATTTGAAGTCCCCTCCTTCTAAACTTTGTAATAAAATGCTCACGAATACTATAGGACGATATTTTCCGATAATTTTCTAATGTTTAGGCTCACTGTTTCCTTCAACCTCCATATTTTGTACCTTGGAGACTTGAACATATTTTTTAAACAATGTCTTGATCAAAAAAAATATTTTTAAAACAATGTCAAGTTATATATGCACACATATATAAATTATACATATATATATATATATATATATATATTTCTTGATGTGTGGTCATACATTCTTCTCTCTCTACTGGCGAAGAGAAAAACCTGGAACATCATTGGCCATGGATGCAGAAAATAATTGACATTCAACCAACTAAAGATGTGTCCTTTTCGGTAAAAAAGATTAAATCAATAAATGTGATTCAGGTTCAGCATCTTAAATTGAGATTTCACCCATTTTTTGTGTTTCCAATTAACGGATCCGAAGATCTATACCACTTATTTTAAATTATACGGTCCTTATTAGTCTATTTTTTTACTCATTTCATACAAATTAAGAATGTGAATCTCTCTCTTCAACGATCTGAATCTCCGAATCCTTAAACTCTGAACATAGAAATTCAGAGACGAGCTCGACATCTTAATACCTTTACGTAATTAGATTACACATAATTATAGATGAGGGTAGTACAAAGATGGAAAAAAGATGGACCCTTTGCCCCCCACCCCTCACCCCCCACAACAACAAAACAAAAAAAACCCACTAATCTCTGATTTCATTGGATTCTTGCAACAACTACTAAACGCAGCCACAACCAAACTTTTTGAATGTTTCTTTCTACTCCACCAAACCTTCTCAATGCCTCAAAAATCAGAATTCCCCACATTTCAGTACTCACCTTTATAATTATTGACGGTTAATATCTGCTTTACTTTATTATTGACCCCTCTTTGTAGAGTGACTCACACGGAACAACTATACCACTATTGTACGTTTTGGTACAATAATAAAAAAAATTCTTCTTCACATAATAGTGCATTATTAGGCTGACATGCCACATTTTGGTGAATTTGATCTATATAAGTTGTGAGGGTTGTAATTCGTGATTGGCACAGGACTTTGAGGCAGCCGGTGCTTGGAGGAAAGAAGGTATTGTGTCTGTAGTAGATCGAATTGATGGCAGTTTGGGAAGGACTCTGGTTAGCAGAGCATATGGGTGAACAACAGATTGTGGTCAAGAGTGATTATGCTCATGCTCTTGCTGCGATTAACGACCACTCTAGGGATTGCTCTGCCATTGGTCTGATTGCGGGAGGACGTGTTGTAGGTAGCGGCCGTCTTTCAATTTAAACAGTTTATGTGTGTCCCTAAAAGCTATAATGGGGTAGCCCATATATTAGCTTAGTTTGCCTTGTCAGGCAACGAAGTAATTTAGTTCGAGAATCCACTTGATATTATCACGATCTCCTCACCCAAGATTTGATGTAATTTTCATTTGAGGTCATTAATATATCGGCTCTTTAAAATTAAAATTAAAAAAAAAAATGTACCAAACCTATTTTATCAATTCCATTATTATTTCAATCAACTTGCCTATTTAGTATTCCCATATCTTCTGGTTGCTTTATGTAATGAGAGCTGGCAAATTTACTACCACACTATATAAAGAAGAATCTCTCAAGATTTGAAAGTTTCCTTGGTCAGATGAGCAAGTTAACTTGATGAGTGATAAACTTTGAAGAGAAGTGTCGAGTGTATTTTAAGAAAATGTCAACAAATTTGCACCCACCACAAACATGATACATGCATCTTATTATGTGGTAACACATCTTAATATCTTTTATCACATATGATAATCCTTATGAGAGAGAGAGAGAGAGAGAGAGAGAGAGCATATTTCTTTTATAGCAAGGAATGCTAAAACACACCATGGACACAAATTTGTTTGCAAATCATGTATCGAGAGAATAATTTTGTGGCAGATGTTCTTGCAGATGCGGGTCACTTTTTTTCTTCTCTCTAGTGTTGTTTGGTTGTAGACCAGACCCTGTCTAATGAGGCAAGATCAACGTGGTCATGAGGCTTTTGTAGTTTTAGCTATTCGAGAGGGTTTTCTTCCTATCAAAAGAAGAAAAAAAAAAGTTGGTTGCATATCCTGATAAGAGAGAGATAGGACTTAGAGGTCTATACACTTGCACAGTTAAGTTTTCCATGTTAAACAATGTCGGTATTATTCCTTTTTTAGTTAATCAATAATTTAACAAACTTGTGTCCATGACTTTGAGATCTAACAAATTAAAAGGACTGAATTTTACTAGACTAAATAGTCATAAGCCATTGGCGGAATCCCATCATTCTAGTAAAAATGGATCTTTCTTTACAAAATTACGGTTAATTAGTTGTTGGATCCGTTGAAAGGACATCACAACCATGGCCTACTAAAGATTTGGTCCACATTTAAATCTCTTTTAACACATCATCAAGAAAAAACTGGTCATGTGTGACTAATTTTCTGCTCTCACATCTAAAAATGTAGACGCTCTCACATCTAAAACTGTGGACGAGAGGTCACTTTGAGAGTCAAACTCTTGTCGTATCGTGAATATAAGGTGCAATCCTCAACCATAAGACTTTGAGCCCTCGTGGTATTAGAGCATTAATAGCCATAAAACGGTCAAGAATTAAACCACTAATAAGAACCAAAATTAATGATGAAAATGCGGCCAAGATCGATCGATTTTCAAGAATTTCGGGTTGTGATCTTAAAAAAAATTAGGGAAAAAGACGAAATTACAAAGTTAATTTAATCCTTTTCCCCCCCAGCTGGTGCCTAATTAAATGTTCTACTGACTAATTAATCACCATCATAATTCAGTCTTGACACTTGACTTCACACGCGTACATTGCACTCGCACGTGCGAAAGGACTCCACACACTCAAGCCTCAGCACTCCGCCGAGCCTTCCTCCAGATCGTCCCGTCGTGCGCGCCTAATTCTCAGCTCACTCCCGAGCTTAGCTTCGACGGCTAGGATCAGCTTAGCCGGCACTCCGGAGAGCACCTCGACCCGTCTCAGATTCTGACGCGTAGAAACCGACCTATCCTCACAGAATCTCAACCCGAACCAAAACGACGCCGCAAGGGACACTCTCAGAGGCACACCCGCCAACCGCTCCAGGCAAAATCCCGACGCATTTGACGCCGTCGAAACCACTTCAGCAGCCAAATTACCATTCACCCCAACGCTCTTACACCAATTTACGAAACTGCCCTCCGCTCTCGCATCCACTCGCCTTGAAGTTCGTGCTCGCGCACTCCGTACGCTATAATTTCTCTTGGCGCCGGAGAATTTGCACAGCATATTCCTCTTCGCGCCGGGGAATCTGTACGGAGTATTTGAACCGGAAACCTCCGTCACGGAGCTCTCGGATTTTGGATTCTCGTATCCGGTCTTTGTGGTCCCCATTTCTGTGCTGGATATGCAGGCGGAACAATCCGACGATGACGACATGGCGTCGCCGTCGCAGTCTCCGGAAAAGATTTCAGGCGAGCAGGAGGAGCAGAGAGAGTGATGATAAGGGGTTTCGGCGACGGATTTGCAATTAGAGCAGAGAGGGTGGCGGACGTGGCGGGCGACTAGGAAGTTAGCCTGGTGGACGTGGGCGTCGCAGCGGGAGCAGAGGAAGGCGGAGTCAGAGGCGCAGTAGGAAGAGGCTTCCTGGTCGCAGAGTTCGCAAGCCCGGAAAAGTTTCTTCATTTCTTGATTTCCGGCGAAGAGCAGAAGAGGAATGGAAGTTCGGAGACGATTTGGGAATTCGGGGAGGTGGTGCGGTGAGAGGATATGTGGGTGTGGCGAGGGGGATTATATGTAGAGAAATGCGGTTATGGAGGAAGAGAAGGTTCAAGGCTGTGTGTGAGTTTAGTGTCTGTATTTTGGCTTTTAAGACTTCCTCCTCAAACACTCAACTCACTCTCGGTCCACATACTAAAACCTCCTTTCCCTTGAAATTTCCCCACACATGCCCTTATATATATATAATATTCCAACTTTTGGGTTTTGCAACCTTCACTCCTCTTACTTTTGATTATTGCATTTTATCCCCACTTAATTATTTTTCTTAGCAAACCTTCTATTATCGGTTTATATTAATACTAGTACAGTAAACTTCGAATACGTGAAATCACCCAAAGTATTAAAGATCACTTGAAATTTTTTGCTTTCTCTTTGTCTCCTTCCAATTATCTGTATTGTTGCGTTATATTTAGGATCGTGTTCGACATTTTTGGTTTGTCGTTTGCACTTGTGGGAGGAGATAAGAACACTCCGAAAATCACTTCCATGTATATAAGGTCACGAAGCATTTGAAAACGTTGTGAAAGTGGATTTGGGTGTGATTGTAAGCGATACATTAGTTGTGAGGAATTGGTAGCAACGTACTCTAGATGAATTTGGTTAGGCTCAAATAAGAGAGAAAAACCATAAGCAATTATGAGTCAGTGTCAATCGAACAACCTACCATTTTCTATAATTTTAATATGTTTTAACCCATTGATTTTATAACTTTAAATTCTTTAAGTAACAAACAACAATTTTCAAAGTTCACACTAAGGTTTTTAAATGCAAGAATATTGCTCGTTGCTTGAACTTTGAATTTGAATGTGTAGAGAAATGCCCTCAAGAACTAATTGCATTGGAAAAGAATCATAAGTAATATTTCAATTGCAGTATTTTATATAGATAATCACTGAGTTTGTAATATTTCCTCATTTATAAGTACAGTATCTTCTTAATAAAACATATTAAGAAAATCTAAAAATATACTTTGGTATGAATTCGATTCTTATTTTTTCTCGCAATAATTAACTATCAAACCCACTAACATTCGAGCTCTGCTAAAAATACATTGTGGCATTATTTGGGGTTGAGCGTATTGCCAAAAATATTAATTGGTGTTGAGGGTGAATTCAGTAAAACGATAACAAAAATGAGCATAAGGGAAAAATGGTGGTTTTTGAAATATTTTTTGGCCCTTGTAATATTAAACAATAAATGTGAGTTTGTTCTGATTAAATATCGGTCCCTACCAACTGTGGCCCCAACGGCAACTAATTCTCCACCAGAAGTTGGAGCGGCATTTCGGAGACACGTGTCACTATTTGACACATATCATT
>JAOTRO020186515.1:0-10873 GCA_028566515.2 Pyracantha coccinea | reverse complement strand
TGAGAGCTTTGTACGGTGACACCACCTGCACATGTCAAGGCCAATCCTGACCGTAAGTAATTTTACCATAGAGTACTTAGTACTATTTTGATGAAAAATTGGATACTTAGTAACCCTAAACCCTATAATATATATATATATATATATATATGTGCTCTGATTGTTCAAGAAGAAGAGAAGTACTAATTAATAAAGATAAAAGTATAACACTTGTATATATCCATCATACATTCATATAAAAACATTTACACCTGAATTAAGCAAGCAGGGACAAGATTTTCATTATACCTATTTGTTTATACGTACAACTTCTATAAATAGTTGGATTAATGAAAAGGATGCAACATCAAACTTTTTTGCGGACTTAGTTAACTAAGTAGACTGATCAAGTACTGATGTGGGAGAGAAAGAAGCCACTGAGTTATTATTGGTAGGCATGGACTTTGATCGCTTCATCCAAACCGATGACGTGGACCGGTGAAACCGGCACCGGAATGAGCCTTGATGTGTCGTTGGTGAGCACAGACATTGACCTTTTTGTGAAGTAATTGATGCAGCTTCTGCGTTGCCACCATTTTCTGGAGTTGTTGAGACTTTCAGGCCATTGCCATGGGAGGCCATGTTTTGATAAGAGAATAGTGGTACTAATGAAGGAAAAGCTTAAATAAACTTATTGCCATATTGCCTTTATATATAGGAGGAAAGTTAGAAGGGAAAAAAAAAAGGATTTTATCCTCGAAGAGTGTGAGGTCAGAAGTGATCAAGTAAGGCAATCAAGCTGTACCTTTGACTCCTACCCTTATTTGTCTATTTGTCTCTCTAGTAACCAAATTGGAAATTTGTCTTCAAAGTGATTTTCGTACCGTCATGGGATTCATTTATAATATTATATGTTTACATAGTGCGGTCATCATACATCATTTGATTAATTTTTTTAAAATACTGTTTATATTTAATTTTAAATAAAAAAATTAATAATGATTTCGAATCGTATGATGTACAATGAACAGACGTGATTATAAGATCTTCGAAATCCTCACAACATTAGTATTATCAAATAGGTGCATGGAATATTAGTTATATCATTCATTTATATTTCATTATTATAATTAATATCACGTAACTGTTTCACAAAAAAATATTCGTAAATAAGTTAATTTTGTTTTTTGTTTGTTGTTTTCTAACCGACATCTGTGCTTTTCACGAAATTAATACTCTAAACCCTTGGTTATTATGCTAATCTGGTCTAAAGGTTGAAAAGGGTGACAAAAAACAGATGAGTTGTCATTATCTCAACTTCTAAATAAATTAATCATTTTTACCAAAAAAAATAAAATAATCGTGTATTAGAGAAGAGAATAGGACAAGATCATGAATTGGATCCCATAATCCACCCACTAAAGAGTTTTGAGCTTATTAAAACTCCTCATATAATAACATTTAACCAGTGTGAAAGGCAATACTGTTTTAAAAGGAAAAGTGAAAGGCAAATCATGAAATTTTTACTATTTTTGTTTGTAATGGGAATTAGAATATGGGTTTGATTCCCGACTTTTTTTATGTTTCTTAATACATAGTGACTAAAATTATTTTGATTTTTTTTTTCCCTTGAGTGTACTAACACATTCGTAATAAAAAAGAAAACACAGATGACCCTCCCTACCTTGTAAATTGTAATGTACTTGAAAATTCAAGATTAAATTAGTTATGGAGGAAATAATTGATCTTATGATTCTTATCTCAACTTCTCTTATTTCAAACTTGTCGATTCATGACTTCTGTCGTTAGAAAAAAAAAGTTGATATGGAAGGAGACTTGAAGATAAAAAAAAGGGTGATATGTTGAGGTCGGTAGGGTGAGTGGGTATAGCTAGTGGTTGCATGAAGATGAGGTTTCCATGTGGGAGGGATTATTAAGTATATGCAAATATATGTGGCTGATTGTACACGTAGTATACATTCTGATTAATTTGCTAGTTTGCACCAGATCATGCATGGTCCATATATGTGCTCTCCCTACCCTAAGTCAAAAAGATTTGGCATCTCCCATTGTGGCTAAAGAGCAAGAGCTTTTTATTGTCATGTTCTGACGATATCAAACTTTAACGATTTAAACCGTTTATTTTTCAAGTTGCATTTCATAAATTATTCTTACAAAATATTAGTTAAATCGGAAATATTTGAGGTATCTAACTGAGTTCAAAAAAGTTGACGAACATTTTGGTCTACAGAAAACATTGAAATTTCATCGTGATAATTAAATAAGCACATAGTTTTGGATTGAATTGATTTTTTGCAAGGATGATCTATGATATTGAGACTTACAAAGTCGATGATTCGGATAGTTGAAGTTCGATTTGAAGTGGTCCTACAATTAATTTCCATTTTTGATAAAAATGAAAATCTCTTCCTTAAAAGGGTCTGTTTATATATATTGTCTTGGCCATGCATGACATGAGCCCATATTGAAGATATGGGTTGCTCATGACTACTTGATATGTGTTCTTGTTGTTTCCGAATTAGCTAGGTTAACTTTCTCAACCATACAAATTACAGGATCATTACATCGTTTTTAATGTGTAGAAATTGAAATTGGCAATTTGTTTGTTGCGAGCTTGTTTGATTTTCACAAGCTAATGAAATTGGCAATTTTTTTTTTTTTTGTTTTTAAAGGAAACGATGATAATAGATTAGGTAAGTCGAACTACTCATAAGATTTGTTCATTAGTTTACCAATATAGCCTTATTCTCTAAACCTGCGCAAGACAGTAAGAAAGAACCAAGACTTTAGAATTAACCATCAATTACAAAGTAGGCAAAATAAAAATGTGAGATAGTCTTTAAAGCAAAGAATGCATGTTAGAAATAGTTTGCCTCTGCAAGACGATGGATGTTCATACGATTGACTTCTTAGAAGAAACCATTTTTCTATATACGTAATGTTAATTTCAAATACATCTTTGAAATCAAACACAAACATACTAGGCTATGCAAGCGCTGTCTCATAGTACAGCAATTTCAACTTGAATTACACGGTTATATATATCCTTGTATTATGTTATCTTATCTTTATAAATTATATCCTTGTAGGAATTTGTATGAAATGATACCCCACCAACCTTTTTTAGTTTTTATTTTCTTTTGAAATTTGGGGTGGTGCCTACCACCTTCCCCAATCCCATCCCTTCAAGTTTCGTTTTCGTTCGATGATAGCGATAACCTTTTTAAGTTACCAGGATAGCGTGTGTACACATATATATATATGAAATTCAACAATGCAAGTCGGCTGGCTTGTTATGATTCTTCTTTTATCTATTGCGCATTACTCATTTGAACTTAATTTAAGCTCCAAGAATTGCATTTTGGTTTGATTAATCTACCTTGAGATGTTTCCATTTATGTCTACATCACTAATGGTAAATCTGCCTTAAACTGTGAATATGTCTCTGTACATCTAAACACACTCAACAAAATAGACACAAGTAAATGTACCACCAGTTTCATAATGGATTTTCTCGCCTACTGGGCTCTAAATTGGCAATAAGAGCAATTCCACCCCTAAAGACTTTGTGCCAGCACTCAGCGCATTTATCCACTTAAGTGAACAGTAATAGACCCAAGTAAACAGTAATAGGCCAAAACATCTCCACCCCTAACAAAAAATAGCCTAGTCAATTTTATTAAAATATTATTATTTTTTATTATAAAATAATAAATAATAAATATTTTATTTTTAATTTCTGACTTTAATCTATGTAACCTCCTTGCAACTTCTTCGTTCCCAACCTCACTCCCACACTCCAAAACCCAAATCAATGGCGCGATAATCCTACCCCCTCTACAACATCAATCGACGGCGGGTCCTGCACAGACACGTCTCCCGGTTCCACAACGCCGGGTCCGGGCTCGACGGCTCTTACGACGACGAATCTCGAAGCAGCAGCATCGAAATATTATTTTCTGAGTGTGAGAGAAAATCGAACGATTGAGTTTCGCGAGAGGGCGGGAAATGGGATAATCATGGCTGATAGGGGAGGAGCAAATCAAAGAGCAGCAGAAGCATGCGCTCATGATCGGAAATTTGGTCTCAGAAAGAAAGAGACGCTTTCAGCTTTCCACTTCCGAAGCGTATCTGTTTATCCCGGCTCCGTGGCTCCTTCCCTCCGTGGCTCCTTGTCCTCCGACACCACGCTGGCGTCAGCTAGGTGTCACTTGGGCCAATCCCAAGGTCTGTCGATTTTAGGCCGGTCTGTGGACTGGCTTGGGCTGGATGCCAGTCGATTTCCCGGGCTGGAGTGAATTGACAGGGTGCCAGCCTGGTTTTTTGACTGGGTGCTGGGCTATTCCACCTCTGGTGGAACTGCTCTTATGGAAGTTCTTATTAAGCTAGTGGCACCATCAATAGAACCCTGGGACTTTGATGCTTATATTGATGATGCCAGAAATTGGATGATTACTAACTTTTCCAGCGCCAAAAACTAGATTCAAACCAGGCCATTGCCGAAAGTAAAGGAAAAATGACGTGCTGAAAGCTGCTTGGGCAAACTTTCTAATATGACACGCCAAAGACACGATGAAAATGGACAAACTCTTGCTCTAGGGATCAATCGAACTCATGCAAAGCAATGCAAAGAAAACGAAGATAACACCCTAGCTAAATTCCAATAACGCAAGAATCCATCTCATAATCCTTCGCTCGTCTACGATCCATCACTATGCTCTTAAGTTATACACCAAGTCTGGGTGGTTTAGTGAGCTCTTTCCATGCAACACGCGAAGCACAACAATGAATTTACTCTCAATCAAGCAAGCATGCTACAATCATAACTGCATGAAGATATGTACCAAGCTAAAATATGCCAACGCCGAAAAATGAGAATTTGAAGTTCTGTCTCTAGCTGCCGAAAGAGCACTTGAAGATTCCTTCGGGGAACTAAAACTGCATTCGACAGTCAGGAAGCTTCCCCAAGAAACTAAAACTTCGTTCAGCACTGCAGGAAGCGTCCCCCAGCAAGTTAAATTTCATTCACCAGTGACAGCTTCCTTCGGTAACTTAAGCTTCTTCATTCACTAGTGTCGGAAGCTTCCTTCAGCAGCTATAAGTCTCTTCCATCAAAGCCAAATTCAATTCCATTCACATGCTCAAGCACTCAATGCTATAAAAGGCAAAGGAATTTCAAGTGAAAATATCAAGTACAACAAGCAAAGAGAACCCTCACTCATGCTTGGAGAATTTAGAAAAAAAAATAGAAACATGCCTCAGCAAAGAGATCCACACATGCAAAATAAATCATCGCATCATGGCCACCATCCCAGGAACACAAGCCTATTGTCCATAAGGCAATCTTAATGCGAAGTCATTCCTACTAGTCACTATCACTGCTAAACCTCAACAGCGTAACCTATGTCTACCCCAAAAGATAAGAAAATCTTTAACCCTTATCTTCCATTGATTTCATTTCATTACCATATGTTTACGAAGTCAATCACATGCCCTTCTTTAATGCATAAATTGCTCGTTATGTACATAAAGCATGCATATAATGCAAAGTACTATCAAGTTTATATATGTGATCAATTCACATAAGTTTTAATTTGGAGTGTATTAATTTCTTCCGTCAAGAAAGTGCATAAATCCGCATACATTCGTTTCTAAGTATCATTGATAATTAAGACTTGCATTGCTCGTTCTATAGATGATCGCGCATACTTTATTTCATGGTTTCACTCAATGCTTATCATGCCCACTTGGTACTTGATGTAATGCACTCCTAGGAATCGCTCACTACATGAGTTAACTTACATGCTAGAAGTTTCCTCGTGTGACCAATATATTCGTCAATGCTCAAATATATATATATATATATATATATATTATCCACTAAAATCATACACATTTACTGCCGAAAAGAAGAAAGCAAGTGAGCTTCTCAAGGCAATATGCATAGAAACTCACACTCAACAAGGCTTTATCATGGAAAAAATTTCGCTACATGCTACCACGCAAACACATGCACCTTTCCCTAGTCATGCCATGCCAACAAGCTGTGAATAAAGAGTAAAATTCTAACTCAGGGAAAACACGCTGTCAAACATCCATACAAAAAAGCAAACTATATACAACCAAGCAATCACACCAAGCTAAACAATGCACCTAAACTAAGCCTACTCGAGAGAGCATCGACAAGCAAACAAGCCAGGCTTCAAAACAATCGTGCGACACACATGAAAAGCAAGAAAAAAATCACAAAAGGCAAGCACAAGGTTCTCAAGCCAAAAAACTACCGATGAGTGCGAGTTTAGTTTCCCGAGGGAAGGATCATGCCATGCAAGCATGCTGATTCAAGAATTCCTCACACGTTAGTATTTCAAATTATCCGCCAAGTCTCAGGCATTATAAGCACCATGCAATTCAAGAAATTCATGCATTGCAGTTGCCTCAGCAAACCTCAAACAAATTCATGTATTGCTTAGGTTTGAGTTGGCTGGAAAACACCAAGTTGATTCTTTACTATAACCATCTCTTCCCTGCCTAGATTTAGTTGTTTTCCTATGCAACTGATTTCACTACATTTTACATGCTAAGCAGCCTCATGTCTTCATATCCATAAAAATACCCTTTCCACCAGCAAGCAACTTTATGCGAATACCCTTTGCACCAGCAACTCTATACGACTATCTTTTCCACTAGCAACTTTATGCGAATACCCTTTCCACCAGCATTATGCTTTCTCAAGACAACTTAAGCAAATATTTACAATATCAATGCAAGCTTCTTTCATGAGCAAGCTTCAATCGTTGTGACCCAAATTTCCTATAGCCCAAGCTCGACATGCCAAGGATTTTATGACGACCAAGCGCATAAGGAATGAAACTGTTGTAGAATGAAAATCCTACTGGCTTATGCTAGAGTGTCATGCCTACAAAGAGGATACCGAGGGAACTTTCTTGCATCCATGCACTTATTCCATGCAAATTATTCTCCTTTCCTACCATGCCATAAGCACTTGAACGACCATTGAAGGGAACATGAAGCATGCCTTACAGATGCCCATGTCAAAGCAAACTAACAAGCACATGAAGAACTAATCATGCCAAGCAAACTACAATTGAGCAGTCATGCTGAGCTAGTCATTATACCTAGACAAACCTACTGCAGGAAGCAGAAGCCTAATTTCCCTGAGGAAACATGTGCCTATACTTCAAGCCTAAGTACTCACCTAAACTTCGAGCATCAAGACCCAAAAAATCTCGGGAAGGTATGCGAGCAGAGGAAAAATCAAAGAAAATTCTTTCTTCCATAAAGCACCAGGAGAAAAATTCCAAATCCTTCAGGGAAATAAACAAGGAAAGGTGGGAAATAATGAAAATTTGTCTTAGGAAAAGAAAAGCATTAAACTGCTACCATTAACCAACAGGAATACCCAAAGTTTCACTAGGAGAATGAGCTAAGCACGGGAAACTATGAAAGAGATCACCATTCTATCGTCAGTTTGCATGCAGGGAAGGAGTCTCGTCGAGCAGAGCATGCTTTGAAGTTTTAGGCCAAGATTTGATTCTTTGGCCTAATTCAATTCTTTCACAGCCCAAATAAGCAAGAGGGTTATTGTTGGGGCCCAAAAATGTCACCTACAACCCAATCATGTCTCAAAGTTAAAATCGTTGTGGAAGCATCACAAGCCAAGTTTAAATCCATGCATAAAGTTCGAAATGAAGAGCATGCAAATTTATGATCATGCCATGCCAATAACACAATAGTTTATTGGATGCCAAGCCTATGCAAATCTTGCATATTTATCATGTCAAGCCGTATTATAATATTAATACATTAATATTATGATATGAGTCACGTCATGCTTAAATGAGCCCAAGCCACTTAATGGGGCTTGTTGAGTGGTTCATGGTGTGGATGGTTATGGAAATTCATTGGGCCTACGTGGAATCAGGGTTACGCAAGACTTTGGGCTACTTGGGGGGCCCAAGGATCCAAGCCCATTTGCATTTCATTCAGGCAAGCATTGAGAAAGAACTAGCCTAGTTTGCCTCTTTCCCTAGCAAGCCAGCTCTTTAAGTTAGGACAAAACTAGATTTTAGCATTAAATGCACTCTAAGGCTAAGCAGGTCAAGCATTTAATGATGACTTTCCCTTCCTAGCTTGCATAGACAACAAACACGCGAAAGCCATAAGACGCGCTACCTGAAGTAGCGTTTGCGGAAGGCTGGCTTGAGAAAGCCGCACCTCTGGAAGAAGCAGGTTTCAACAGTGCATCTACCTTACACCAAAAGGGAAATAAGTAGGCAAGCTAGGGAAAAAGGAAGGGGAAGACCAAGCCACAAAAGGAGAGCCCTTTGAAGCCTAGAGAAGAAACCAAGAGATTCTCTAGCTGGAGCCTAGAAAGATCCCTACTTCCATAAATACATCATCAGCACACTGTAAGGGGATAGATAGCCACGCAGGGGAAATAGAACGACAAGAGCAAGATTGCACCATGCAGAGCAAGCTTTCTCTAAATGCAGGAAACCCTACTTCTTTAGGGATAAGCCTTCGTTTCATCTAGAGCCTCCCAATAATCTTCCTTAACTCCTACAAAACCACCAAAATCATCAAAAACCCTAGATTAGCTATTTGGATACCATACAGCCAAGAACAACCTTTTTCTCATGTCAAACTAGTGGGCTTTTAGCTTCCACACCATGCATCATTCATGCAAGTCATAATTTATTGTGAGTACTTAGTCATTCTTAGGGAAACACTCTGTCAGTGCCCAGGGAAGCATTCTGTTAGCACCCAGGGAAGCACTCTGTCAGCGTCTAGGAAAACACCTCATCAGCGCCTAAGGAAACACTCCATCAGCGCTGAGGGAAACACTCTGTCAACACCGAGGGAAGCATCTCATCAATGTTGGAAGCACTTCAGCTCTGGAAACATTCAACATAACACCAGACCAAGCATCCAGGAGCTACTGGAAGAAGAACAAAGCATTTCGTAAGACTTGGTTTTCCTTCGGGATGCTTTGGGCCTAGTCCTCGCTAACTTAAAAACGAAGGACATGAAGGTTTTGACTCATCTCTTTACAACACAAGCTCGTCAAAGCCCTTCAACACGAAAACCCACCAATAGTATTCAACCTTGATTCTTCCTTCATACCTTGTGCATATATTGTGCGATCTCGGCATCTATGGAAAAAATTGCAAACAGTTTCGAAATTCCAAACTTTCCTAAAAATTTCTAATAATTTGTACGATTTAAATATACCAAACTTTATTATATTTCCTAAAAATTTATAATATACAAATTTTTTCTAATACTTCACACTAACTTATAATAAATCTAAAAATTGTAATTAATATTTTCTAAAAGTTTTTAATAGTCCCTCTCATCCTCCCTCACACCCATCCATTCCCCACCTCACTCGTCTTCCCTATACCCCCTCCCAACCAGTCCACCCTTAACCCGTCCCCCCACTATCCCAAATCTGTTCCCCTCCCCTCCCCTGGCCTCCACCTGTTCCCTGACCCTTCCAACCTGTCCTCCACATACCCCCCAACCCGTCAACCCCTCAACCTATCCCCTCACCTCTTAAACTTGTTCCCCCCACCTAACAAACCCGTTCCTCCGCCTCTTAAACTCGTTCCCCCACCATCCTAAGCACGTCCCTCCCCAATCTCCCAAAATTTCAACCCAAATTCTCATGAAAGCTCACACATATAAATCACAAATTTACAATGTCAAATTCAAACACATAAATCACAAATTCAAAATAATTGGGGATAAATATCATACCTTTATGAGAGTTTGAGAATTGGAGAGAGGTCGAAAGAGATGGCAAGTGTGAAAGCTAATGGGAAGGCGAGTTTGTAGTGGGAGATTTTGGAGAGAGAGAGAGAGAGAGTGAGAGTTGTTGCATGGAAGAAGATGGTCACTGATCGGATCATATTTATACATATTTTTATATCAAATTCGCTCGTCTTTTCTTAGTTAGTTCGTTATATTTTGAGCTATTTACGTTATTTTTATGTTTTTTAAGATTTTCAAGAAAATAAAATAAAAATAGAATAAGTGAAGTATTAAGTAATAATTTCGTTTAAACTATCTTGCTTGTTGAATAAAACTTATCATTTGGAAAATAATATTTATATATATTTATATATATAATGTGTTTTGTGTGTGTGATTACAGGTGAAAAATAAGAAAACAATAAAAGGGAAGAAGTGGAAGTGGGCTGCCAACTTAGAAGAGTAAACAAAGAAGCTGCCTTGCAGCTGGTAGCACAAAGAAAAAGAAAAAAATAGAATAAAGGAAAGCTGCCTTTAAGGCAGCACGCGGGGAGGACTAGCAAACAGAAAAGAAAAATTAAAGAAAAGAAGTAAGAGGCAGCTCTCGGTAGAGGGAATAAATAAAAGTCTGGCAGCTTTGGGGGATCGGAGGAGAGGTGCTGCCTTTGCAGCGTGAACCAGAGGACGAAGGCAGCGAGCTGGAAAGGAGGAGAATAGAAGGCCTCGGGGGGGTGCAGCACGCAGGAAAACTGCCCTTGGCAGCGATCAAGCACGGAAGCAGCAAAGCTGCCTTGGCAGCGTGGGAGAAGCACGGGAGCCTTGAGGCCATTTAGGTAGCGCGCAGGGAATAGGCAGCTTAGCAGCTGCCATTTGGCAGTTTAAGCACTGAGCCGATTAGCACAGAGAGTCTGCTTGCACTCTCAATTCGGTTTATCTCCTCCAAACTTATGTTTTATTTCTGTTTTAATTTATAAATATGTGTAATTAATTTGTTTTGGCTAGAGGTTAATTCAAAGCCATGGATATATTTGTAATTTGAATTGATACCTTCAGTTGTGATTTCTGAGTTGTGATTTAATTTGCTTAACTGCTTGATT
>JAOTRO020186501.1:0-10875 GCA_028566515.2 Pyracantha coccinea | reverse complement strand
ACAAAAAAACAAAACATAACGGCATGTCTAATTAATATTATGATCCTACTTAGATGCTTTAGCCTTTAGAGGAACGATTTAAAGAAGATATTTGCCAAGTCACTTTCGAGAAGTTTTTTTGAGACAAAAACGATATTAGATATTCAATTCAAACAATGCAGTACAAGTAGAAACTGACAACAAACTGAGAATAGCGTGCAAACTGGGCCTCAATAAAACCTTGCCAGAGCTTTCAACCCGGTCGAAGGAAAGAGCGTCACGCACAAACAAGGACCTATCCTCAAATGTCAATACAAAGCAAATTACAAGGTATCCCAGAGCAAATCACAGGAATCATCCACCCACTAAACATGTAGCGTATATCCATTGCTGTGCTATGAGCGTCAACTGTGCGACAAACAAGCGACCATGGCTTCTATAGTCCTTTCCACACGCTGAAAAACCAACCTGAACCACCAGCTGAAAATGATAAAATCTAACAAAAAAGGCCACCACATGACTGGCCACCTAAAAAACCAGGAAAGTAGTGGGCTCATGAAAATGAAAGATAGCTAGTGGGGGGCAAACAACATCTCTACAAAGCCCAATACATTATTCAAATTCGGTACAACCGGAAAACATGCGCCCATAATATTTTAATTTTCTTACTCCAACCGCCGACCCTCACTGATCGACTCAACCATCCCTGACTCCTCCGTTGTAGTCACCACCTCCCACGGAGGACAACACCAAGCACACCATGAACCCTCAATAGGAATAATAGGCTGCCACCATTTGCTTCTCTGCAGTAAGCGCCAACCGTGTGGCTAATACCACGAGCACTGGAACCAGATAACCACGGTGCCATACGCCATAAGCAACTTCCTGCCGCCGCTCTCCTAGAGAAGCCTAGGAACTAGGGAACTCTAGAGAGCAATTAGGACCCTTTTAGCATAAAAAAATAAAGATTTGACAAAGGAGAATGGCTCGGTGCAACACTCATTGTTGCAGCCATGGTAGATGTCTCCACCTCCAAGGTCTGCACGAACGCACTAGGGAAATGAATTGAGCAGGGGGTGGATCTGGCACCATTTTTTGTGGCGTGCACAGATCGGAGCCTAGGATGGGGTGCGGGTGGAATATGAGGGGTGAGGTAGAGACGAAAGGTGAGGGACAAGCACATGGTCTCACTTAACAGAAATATGGATGAAATTTTTGAAAAACTAACGGTAGGGGGCAAATTGGCTAAAAAAAATTAGTTTGAGTCCTTAATTTTCCAATCGAAAAGTTCAGGGGGGAAATCGAAAGTTAGGTGAAAGTTTAGGGGGCAAATCGACAGTTTACTCTTAGTTTTGTAGCTTATATGAAAGATCAGGTCAGCTTTAGCAATCAATATTAATTTATGCATAATTCAAGTTCTTTTGAATGTGCAGATTTAGGTTTGGTCAAGTTAGATTTAATTAAGGGAAAACTAATGAAATGAGTTTGAAAACTTTGAGTTTTAACGAAAATGACAAAAGGGTGTTGTAAGTGAATAGTACCAGGATTGATTTTTTAGAGTAAAAATATGGTTTTTTTGTTAAAGTTAACAGTACCGTGAGCTTTTCGTTAAAGCTCCCCTTAATCAATGCATGTGGTTTAACATTTTAGTAGATACGATGTTGGGTTTCTACCTGATGCATCCCCAATTTGAAACTCCTCCTACCCTAAATTATAGTAAAGGTTCAAGCTCTTTCCCCTACCCTTAGTACTTTTTCTTTAAAAAAAAATAAAAAAAAATAATAATAAAAAAAAAAAAAAAAAACAAGCCAGGTTTAATCAAGTTGGCTAAAACTACTACTCAGCTCTTTGCACTTGAGTTCTAATTCCCATCTCCGTAGTTGAGATTAATTTAGTATTTTCATAATTTGTATATATATATAAAGAAAGAAGTCCTTTTGCTGCAAATACATATATAAGACTTCATGAAAATATAAGGAAATATATTTTCACAGAACGATATATGTTTCATACACCTACATGAATATCTAGCCTACCCCTAATTGGATGAAGAATATATATGTAATAATACTTAACAATATTTTGCCTCCCATTTTTTTACTGAAAACTAATGACGACGAATGCAGCATTAAATCTTTGGTAAATTAATCGAACCTAATGTACAAAGACGTATGCTTTAAAGTAAAGGAAGATGGATGGATAGGGTTATATATATCATATATAATGTCGCCTATGATATCAAATGGGGATAAGAAAGGCTTGCTGATAGTGACGGATATTGCCAACCCTAGCCTCTTATTTATAATTTACTCCATGTCGACGGTAATGGACGGAAAAGTAGAGGCCAAATGGGAAGCAAAGAAACGTATTATATATAATTTAGAATGCTTAAAACCTACTCATGACTTCATCCTATGGGTACGGGGGGTTAATTAGAGTAATTAACTAGTCAACTTCAACTACAGTAGCATGGCATACTCGACGTTCAGATTCTTCTACTCAACCAAGTGCTACAAAATCTTCACACGAAGATTTGTAAAGGAAATATGTCGGTATCTGCTTAGTTCTGTTTGGCTACCAAGGTATATGGAGCTTATTATTTAACAATTTCATTGACCAATTATGCTTGTTGATTGTTTTGCAAAATATGCGATCAAAGCCAGCCCGAGATTTCGAGAGCCCAAGGCGAGCCAGTGAAAGGAGTCCTTGAGTTTTCAAGTCCTTAATGTGTCACACATTCATATATGGTGTGTTTTTAAGTGATAAATTAGAATAATCTATTATATAATGACTTGGAAAAAAGTAAAATGGACGGTAACAAGAAAATAAAAGACCATACAAAGACTTAATCAACACACAAACATCTCAAATAATAAAGTTTCCTACCAAACTTTTTTCAATAGATAACATAGTATTTGATCAACTTCAAATAAAATTTAAATTCATAGTCTGATTGTAATTACCTTAAGTTGCAGTCTTCTAGACTTTATGTGAGTTAATTCGAAAATCCACTGAAATATGAAACCCTAGGTCGTACGTTCCAACATAATCGCTTCCTTCATCTTTACTTGTTTAATGTTCATTTTGTTTGTTTGGCTTTTTACGTCTAATTTTTACATGATGAACGGTGAAGGGATGAAACGAATGGTCCAAAGTAAACAATCCAAGCATTATAAATCGCTCATGCTGGAATGTAATTACGTGAAGTGAAGTAGCTGCTACACATTGGTTTTTCAGTTTCAAAGTCTTCCCACTATTTTGCATATTCATGTAACATAGAACAAGATCACTTCCATGCTTTGAGGTGCACAACAAGTACAACCTCCCTCAGAAGTATTAGAAGGCATATGTCTCGAATCTGAGTTCGACTTCGCAGGTGCAGACGACAAAAGGACAACAGCATAAGACCATTCTATCTACTACGCAAGTAAAGACGTTTGCAATGTCGAATTTCTAGGCATAGAACCACTGGTAGGCTGGGTCGATTGATGAGTCAATTTCATATTATGTATTTAACCTTATTTTTAGTATATTTTGTTTATTATTTTGGAAGAATTTTGATACTTTGAATTGTATTTCTAATATAGGACTTTCAACTTCTTCTGGAGCAAAATGTAATCAAATGGATGAATTTTGGAGTAATTCTAGTTGGAAAACGTTCGTGAGTCGCTTGGCGTGTTTGTATCAAAATTTGGGATTTTTCTACCGAGTGATGACTTTCTGGCAGTAAAATTAAGGAGCGATGTGCAGTGCTGGAATAGTGACATTTTGGGCTTGAATTGCGTTTTTGGAGCCCAAGATGACCTCGGATGGGTTTGTGGCCTTCTGGAGATGTGTTTAGAACGTCCTGATCTTCAAAAAAAGCTATCATGAGCCGGATTTGGAGGATATCTGAGGCTAAAACGTGGCTGGACAAGTGCTTGACAGATTCTCCTAGCTTAATTAGGACTTTATTTTCTAAGATATTTTATTACTATTTTTAGTTTCCTAGTTGGAATAAGAGACCTATGTTTTAGGGTTTGTGTGATGGCTAAGCAAATATATTGCTTGGCCGTTCTTAGTTTTAGAGGACGCTTATTATTATTCAACTTCAGAGACAGAGAATTGCTAAGGTTCTTAGAGATTTTCTACTTTAAGGTGTTTTCAATTCTTTTCTTAATAATATTTTCTATGATTTCAATTATGAATATGCGTAACTAATTCCTTTTGCTAGGGCGAAGTCTTGAGCCTTAGCATACATATGTAATTTTTATTTAATTGCTTATGATTGATTGCATGCATACTTTGAATTATTGATCACTATGGTTAAAACTATATAATTGTCTTAATGCTTGATCACCATTAGGATATTTAGAAAAGTAATTTGATGCAAGTTTGGTTGGAAGGTTCCCTAAAATTGATGTTGACTTCTTGTGATTAATAATTGTAATTTCACTTAGGATTAGTCTCTCATGTTCAGAGGGTTGCATGGTTTTTCAAAAGGTTTTCATAAAGCGTAATGAGTCTCTCATGTTCAGATTTGATTCGAACGTCCGGACGGGTTGCATGTTAGATATACGTTCTATGTTGGAGGTTCCAAGAAGAATATAAATTAGGAAAACCTAACCTTAAAAGTGGCATGTGTAAATTATAAGTAATTGGTAAGAGTTCATAGGATTGCTAGGTGATGGTGGAACCCTAGTCTTTTATAAATTGATATTTAAAATTCTTTTCTTTTGTCATATTAGGTTTTAATTAAAATTCATTTTTAATATTACCCAATTTCAATATTTCTTTTCTGAATCTTTAATTCTAAGTATCTAATTAGGAATAAATTATCCAAATAGTCCTTGGGGAGATCGACCTTGCATGAACATCTATACTACAACATCATTATATTCTTGCAAGTATTTCATGTGATTTTGACCTTCTTTTCGTAAGTTGGAAAAATCCTACCAAGAGGTTCCAAGGCAACCCTGGAAGCATACACACACACACGCACACATATACACATACGTACATACATATATATTAGAGACTTGGAAGTAAAGTAACATTTTCTTTTGGAATTCCTTTGCAAGATGCCAAAATGTTTCTTCACTTTTTGGTTGTATTGAATTTAAAAGAAAAGGCAAAGGATGTATTCGCAGGGTCTCTGACTACTCTAGTGGTAGAAAACCTTGTTTTTTCATTTTATTTTGATTTCCATGAAAAAAATTAAAGGGCTTTCCAATAAATATTCTAATTTAGTGGCACCAATTTCCACTTTGATCATGTAGTTTGTTAGTTTAAATATCGCAAATGAGATTTTGTATACTTCATTAATCAATGAGTGCCTGTTGTGCATGAGATTTGAACTCAAGACTTACAATAAAATGGAGATTAGATGCTACTAAATTAACGGATCATGATGAATATTGTTATCTCTAATTAGTGATTTAAATATATCATTAATGATCTTTGGATCCTGTATTCTGCATAAGAAGTGGTGGGTGATCCTGCTAGACTGACAAAATTAAATATGACGATAACAGTACACACATTTTGTTTCATGAAGGGTTTGTATCCAACCTTATCAAGTCAGATATGTAACGAGTTAACATGATAAGAATACATTTCTTTCTTAATTGGTTGGATTCTTGATTATTCACGACATTTAACACTCCAGTACACATTTTTATAAATATTGCATAATGTGGTATATTTAAAATTTTATATCCTATTAACAAAATAAAAAAATTTAATGAGTAAAATTTGACAAATGCCAGAAAATTAAATTTATGAATGGATTGACCTTTTCTAGCCCATTATAAGATTAATCCTACCCCCTCCTCCTCTTAATTGTAGAGAATATCATTTGTTAAGAGGTTGAATTTGTGGTGGGAATATTTTCACCCGACATGAGTACGATAAAACACGAAACGTCGCTAAACAATTTTTTTTCTTTCTAAAAAATGTGATGACAGAACAGTGACCCAATCATGAAAGGCCCATATTTTTGGAAAAAAAAAAAAACAAAAAGGCCCATAGTGATTAAATGGTCTGAAGGCCTTAGTGTTGCGGATTAATCTAGACCATTACATGATCTAAAATTCTAATGCAGCAAAATCAAAGAAAATAAAAATTGCCGTTTCGTCAAATCTTGTCGCAGCCAAAAACCCTAAACCCTTTGAGCGCACAGACAGACAGGGGAAGATGGGAAATACAAGCAAAGACCTTCTGCAATTCGAGCACAAAAAGGCTTCAACTTCACCTTTAGGTTTCTCTCTCTCTCTCTCTCTCTCTCGCGCGCGCGCTCGCTTTCTGTGGAAACTCATGTAGGTTACTCTCGGTGTATTCTCTTGCAGAAAGCACGCTACTTGTTTGTAAAAATGCCTCAACGAAGAAAGCTGGGAAACCCGGCCCTGCTCTTCCTCTTCTCAAAAGCCAAGGTTCTCGATTTTTTCCCATTTAAATTTTGGTTTTTTTTTTTCTTTTCAATTTTGAAAACTTCAATTTAAAGGAATTTGAATTGTGGGTTCTTGGTAAGAGATTACATCTGAGATCGATTTGATATGATGGGCACATATATGAATGTTTTTATTTTCCAGCTGGTAATTTTCTATGTTGGTTTCTACTTGGCCGGCTAAATAATGTTTAATTCTCAAATGGGTCTATAATTTGGTCATGGATGCTTAATTTCTTTTATACGAGGTCTCGATGCTAATCAGTTAATCAGCATAATGCCTGTGCTGCTTGTCTCCTTTTTACATTTCCTGTATTTATATTTTGTTTTCGAACTTGCTAAGTTACTAAGTTGTAGTGGTTTGAGTTATAACTTATAACTTCGAAGGGTGTGACTCGAGTCTCCTGTCATTGGGTTTGTCTCATCCTTCATAAACCTGCGCTGAAATTTCATAGTTTAATTCGACGAGATGGGATTATTTATGTGCTATTTACCTTTTCTTAGCCCCTGGTGTTATTATTTTCTTCTTCTTTTGGTTCATTGGCAAGAATCATGCTTGAGATAGAGGGTAGTAAGTACTTCATTGTCGGCTTGAGATTGGCTTGAAATCTCTGTTCATGTCTATCCACTACAATCAATTACATGCCTTACCTTGGAATTCTGTTTCTCATACATTGTTTCCTTATTCATATTTTTCGGGTTCAGTAAAGAATTTCTACCTTTACATGTCAATTAATTTTTCGTTCTCTCCTTCATTAGAGAACTTGCTTTGCTTAGTTCTAGCTGAATTTTCACAAATGTTTAGTAGTCAATGTGATGCTTTATACGCTAGCTGATGATTGTGTATGTCTTGAAGGGGTCGTAAGAATGGTTTAGTGTTGAGAAAAATCAAATGTGTGGCATGATCTCAGGTTAGAGGATTTCTGCAATTGGGCAAGCCTATGCCCCAAGCATTTAGTTGTTTTAGGCAACTGAAGTCTTCATTGATGATCAGGAATGGTGACGATAGAAATTTGAAATAGATTAGAGAATGTTCTAAACTGTTTTGCCTTGCCCCTTTTTTTTTGCTCAAACAGAAGTTTTCAATTTATCATGTACTTGAGATTCTCTGCTTCTGTTTTATTTGTAGTGTTGTTTTGTTAGAAGTACCTTGCAAAATTTTGTTCACATTATTTGCTTGCTTGGGCTGCAGTTTTGGGACAAGTAAGGGACTTCTTGGGAGTCATATCAGAAGCTAACGAACGACTAAAGCAGGATGCAAAGGTTGGCATATTGATCTTGCAAACAAATCTAGATTGTTTATCCCAATTCTAACATCCTTTAAAACACATAACGTGTGTTTTCTCATTTACTGATATGTAGGATAATCCAGAAAACTATGATATTGAAGTGCTCACTGGAAATGAATCTCAAGTCGTTAATATGGTCCCTATCTCTCTTTCGCTCTTGCTCTCGTGCATGCACACACATGCACATACACGCTCACAGATTGTTGATGCCCTTGGATAATAATTGATTTGTGGGTGGATCTGGATTGACAGGAGTTGATGCTGGGCGTTGCTGATCTTCAAACTCCTGAGGCTGTGGCTGCTGCTGAATCTGCAATTGTTGGTTGTCAGCCTGTTATACCATTGGCTGTCAACGGTAGCAGAGAGGAATCAGAGGATAGCAGTGATGATGACAGCAGCAGCGATGATAGTGACGACGAAGATAGTTCCGATGATAGTAGCAGCAATGATAATGACGACAAAGATAGTGATGAAATCAAAGATGATACAATTGATAAAGAGGATAAGAAAACAACCTCTCATGCAAGACTCAAAACACGCAAGTCGGATAAAGATAATTCTTTAAGTGAAGATGCTGGTAACAATCGGTGCCAAAAACGACCGAAAATTGTTGAGCTCTCATGAAAGTCTTGTGAGATCTATATAGGGTTAATGTTTATGGAACTATCAATTTATTGTAATAGTTGGGCAGTTCTTAAGACTTCCACACAGTGAGATGGGCATATGATGAATGATTCTGGAAGAGATAACGAGTTGTATGAAGAGTACAAAATATCATTATATCGTTAATGTGATTTCACATGTAATTTCACGGTTTCACCCGAATCCTTCTAAGTGCGATGTTTGTCGATGAATTTTATGATGAAAGGTAATTGTACTGCAAATTTATCAGTTTTGCTAAGTTCTTCTGCCACTCAAACTGTATACATTGCAACTTCTTCCAACATCGAATGAAGAATGCTTAAAATGTAGAAGAAAATCCTTTGGCAACATTGTCATGCATTTGGTAAATACCACATAGAGGACACTTCAAATTTAAGCTACAAAGGCAACTACATCGACGTCTCTAGGATGACAACACGTCGGGCCGGAGTCGGATTTGCCCTGCCATCTCCGGCTCCACAAAATTTTTGCCATCCCTATCCCCGTCCCCATAAACAAAGGGATTTAGTTGTAATTTTTATTTTTATTTTTATTTCTTTTTGGTACAAGCTATAATGTGGTTCAAATTCACATTTCGTGACAATAGAACCTAATACCTCTCACTTACAAGTGAAGAGGAATATCACTAGACCGTAGTATTAGATATGAATAACAAAGAATTCAAGCATTATGTATAGAGGAAATTGTAGCAATGGTCCCTCAACTAAAATCCATGACTATTAGTCTCTTAACTCATCAAAACATGCAATTATGGTCCTTCTTGTCAACCCGGTTATAACTTTCATCAAAATGAGTTACATGTCATGCACATGAGGCTGAATCAAGGGTTAATATGGAAAACCAAATGAGAAAAATTGTAGTAATGATCCCTCAACTTTATCCCAAATTGGAGAAATAGTCCCTCCACTTTAACCTAATTGGAGCAATGGTCCCTCAACTCTAACCCAATTATAGCGATGGTCCTTCCAACATGACTTATTTTGACGAAATTTTGACAGAGTTGACGAAAAAGACCATAGTTGCACGTTTTGATGAGTTAAGGGACCAATGATTATGAATTTTTAGTTGAGTGACCATTACTTTATTTGAATTAAAGTTAAAAGATTATTGCTACAATTTTCTCCTATATATATAAAAGAAAGCTTACCCCTCAATATTAGTCATATATCTTGCTTACCTACCCACAACTACAAGACCAAGCAATAAAATGAACAAGGTACAAGACAACCATTTATGTCCTTTAAAATGGCCGGCCACACCCTAAGTCAAATATGTAAGGCCCTAGCCCATCTCATGGGCCGAGAAAATTTAGGCCTATCAGCGGGCCCCTAAACTCTGCTCTTTCGGCCTTTCAACAACTTAAATAAATAAAAAATAGTAATAAGACCTTAAAACGCAAAGTTCAGACCTTACGCATTTAAAATAGGGCCAGCTCAGTCCAAAAAAATAAGGTTGGGCTCGGGCTGACCCATCGGGCCTCGGTCTTATTTTACCGACATACTTTTTTACCTTAAAAAACAAATGAAATTACATAAATACCATTGGTAACCAAAAACAAACAGTGCACCATCTCTTATTTCATCAAAAGCCTCAAAGGATCAATCCTTACATTCTTTTTTGTGGGTTGATCATAACTAATTAGTAGCCATGCGTGCATCCATGGACCTGGGCTTATTAGCTGCTAATTATCATAAGAGTAAACAAAATTCAAAGATTTTGTGGTTTGGTCATAAAAAATTAACGGTTAGATCGTTGAAATACATTACGAAAGTAAGTCTCACAAAAAAAGTGTTTCAAATAGATGTCAAAATCGCACGTCCCTGAATCCTAACCAGAAATATTTTAATACACGTATTTATTTAATTTTATTAATAGTCTCTAAAGTATCAAATGATATCATTATCTTATATTATAATATGTGAATTAATAATATTATATACTCGCTAAAAGCAAATTTGAACCATGTTATTGCTAGTCTATTATGAGGTTTAGCCCACTTCTCTACCCCTTTAGTAGAGATAATATCGTTTCTCAAAAAATAACACTATATATTGATGGTAACAGGATCACCCCAAATATTTGTTTTTAGAAAGCGATATCTATGTGGTTATCCACTTAACTCAACTTTTGTATAATTAACCGAACGCCAAATTTTTTTTCTGTAGTCCCTGTGGTGACACGGCACTTTCAATGTGACCCTCGTGATGAAAAAACTTTTAATTAAACCCTCGTGGTGGGCCTTGTTAGCAATTGAGATCCAAATCCAAACTTTCGTTAGTCTTCTGTTAAATAAACTCACGTGACTATCACATGGAGGGTCAATTTTGTCATTTCAATCCAAATTACATCCTATTCCATGGACATCTAATATGAGTTAGGGTTTAACTGAAATTAGAATTTACAAAAAAAAAAAAAAGCTTGAACGGGAAGAGTGAAACTAAGCTTGTAAAACCACATCAATGGCTAGGAGAAGAGGGGAATGTGAAGTCGCGCCTAATTTCTTAGGTACGATTTAATTTC
>JAOTRO020186465.1:0-10877 GCA_028566515.2 Pyracantha coccinea | reverse complement strand
AGCTTTCTTCTTTTCCTGTTTTGTTATCGTTTTATTTAAGTTTGGGGTTCTCCTTCCATCCTTACTTTTGAATTTTTTGTTCCCAATGCTTGTCATATGGCTTCTACTTTTGATAAAGTTGTGTAAATTAATTTACTCACATTGTTGTTACCTTGATAAAAAAAATTGATTTTGTTTTTATTACCGTTAATACTATTGAACATTGGCCTGGTCTTGCTTAAGCCACGTCGAGACCGGAGATGAGTAGTTTGTGATATTTAGTTGAGCATAAACTTTGCTAAAACCATCTTGTCCCTGCACTCATGATAATGCACTGTTGTGGGGCATGAACCAATGAGGGAATCTAGGTTCTCGCACCACCAAACTCTAGAAACATATATATTTGCTAGATATGTAACTTTTATTCGGCGTTAATGTTCCTTATGACTTCTGTTTGTCCTATAGTTACTCTTATTTTATGTTTTATAATCTTTGTAAAGGTAGTGGAGGAAAGCCAGTTGCCTCACGGAGAGTGGATTCTCCAAATCATCTTTTCACTATCATCTCTATCAGTCATGACTCATGACTTAGGTACTACATAATCGGTTTTTGTGCATCTATTTATTTGTAAATGTCCAAATAGCAATGTAACTGTTGAATAGGTTTTTGTCTATCTTTGCTGCTCCGTATGAATTAGTTTGAGGTTGCTTGACAATGATGGTGATTTTACCTTTAAGTCTTGTTTGGCAGCTTGGACTTTATTGATTATTTCTATCGGATAGGATAAATAGTCACTGCATAATACTGATTAAATTAGTCGGGCTTTTGGTGTAGTATCAGACTAATTACTGTATTATTTATATTCTGTTTGGTACTATATCAGATATGAGGAATTTAAAGTATTATTATTTTAAGATAAGCTGTAGAGATCAGTTTTAACCAAATCAAGTGCAGAGTACAACTCCAAAAGAACAGCAAGGCGAAGTCCATCGACCACAGCAGCTGCTTTCTCTGCTTCTATGTTAGCAACAATGGCATCAATTTCAGCTTCTTCAAGTTGCTTCAGACCATGATCCTTTGTCATCACAGCAACTTCTATGTTTTTTCCTCCACTCTCGACAACCTCAAGCAAAGCCCAATTTGCAAGCTCTACAGTTTCTTGCCCAGATCTCTCCACCGCACCCCCCAAACTCCCTCCCTCTCTCTCCCTTCTTCTTCTTGCCCAGATCTCTCCGCCCAGAGCCTTTGACGCGCGACGGCTAGGCCTCGGGGCTCTTGTAGCAGAGGAAGACGTGGCGGCCGTAGGCGTTGACGGTGCCGGCAAGAACGACGACAGGGAGAACGACGACGGCGAGAGGAGGTGTCGTGGAAACGAAGTGCGAGAGAGGGCAGGGAGCCGGACTAATAATCCACTCCTTTTGGATGGGTTTATTATGTAGGTGCAGACTGACTAAATTAATCCGATGACTATTTAATACGGGAGGACACCAAACAACCGGCTCCGTATAATTAGTCATATCTGATGCTCTATAAGTGTGCCAAACAAGGCCTTAGGTTCTGTAGTACCTTACAAATAAACCTCTCAGTCACATGACATGTAATGTGATTTTTTTTTTCTTCTAACTGTTTCTTGATATAATCCTTTAGGTAAAGCATGTTATGATGTTTCCAATTTGATAAATAACGTTAAGTCATAATGAATTCAACCTTGTATTTATTTAGAATTTATAGATGTAGGAGAAGATACATAGAAACTTAAAAAATCTAGAACAATGAAAAACTATGCATATATCTATTGTGTAGCTTTGTAGCTTTGTTCTACATCCAGCAGGGTTCAAGCAAGCGGTTCACTTGCCAGGAGTGATTGTTACCATCTTTGTGACATAAGATATTTCTCTAAGAAGCATCTCTTCCTCTGTGAAAGTCAATTCCAGAGGAAGAACTTTTCTGATGTTGACGACTCCAATTAACAAGCTTGTGCTGTTGACATTTTCCCATGTCAAATATAGAAGTCATCAAACGTTTCTCAGGATCAATGCCACTTGGTACGTGAGTTACAATTTATATTTCCTTTGACATTGGGTTAGTTCATTTACTTTCAGTTGTATTCTTAAATTCTTATTGTACTGGATGCAGGAAGGTGAGAGTGCTCAATTGCGACCAAATTTGGGTGAGAACCGCCAAACTCTAATCCTAATTTTTTTTCCCCTCTTTTGAATTTAAGAGTGAAATTGGTACGTCTATACCCTTTCTGTTGTGAACCGTGCAAATTAATTGTCTTTGGAGGTACCGTTTGTATTTTCTTGGAATTTCAGCATTGGGTTGATGATTTTTGTATTATTAAACTCGGTCGTCTCTTCTTTTCCATCGTTGCTGTCATTTTCTTTCTTATCTCAAATCAAAATTGTATTTGCTTATTTTGTTTTTGAAGTTCAAACGAGGCCATCAGTTTTATCAATGTTACTCTGACTGGGTGGAATGTGTAGAAATTTAATAAGAGTGAGTAAATTGGCTACAACATCAACAATAACAACAACAAAGTATTTTCTCATTAAGTGGGGTCGGCTATATGAATCATAGAACGCTAATAAATAAATTGGCTAATTAAAATAATTTAAATGACAATGATCATAAAGTTCAGTAGCAAATCGAGAAGTCTTTTGAATTGATTAACCATCTACTTAGAGATGCATTAACAAACATCTGCACGCTCATGCATTTAGGTTGAAGCACATGATTGATATGGGTATATAGACCCAACATCTTTAGCTATATGTTATAGTTTGACATAAAAATTGAATGTATTAGTTTTAAATCTCATGTTATTCAACTGATGCCATAAACTGTCATATTTTTAAAAACTTTGTAGAAAGGAATTTACATGCAACGTGATCAAAATGACTCCATAAACTGGTTATAAAATATCTTTTCAAATACATAAGCAAAAAGAGAGATGGGTTCTCACCACGTTTTTACTGTTGTCCAATTTTTTTGCTATCGTAAAAGCTATGAATTGCTAATGGGTTTACCTTTTTTTTTTTTTTTTTTTTTTTTGAATTTTCAGAACTTTGGGTTGTTAGAGGAAGAATTTGGTTGCATGACATTTTGAGGTATATATTTGCCATACTTTTGTTTTAATTTCTTCAGTTAGATGGTTAATTTACACCAATGCTCTTGTTTCTATTGGGTTTTTGAAAGTTTAGGGATGTTGCTGAATTATGATAATATTATGCAAATAGAGAGGTTAAGTCACTTTGATAATATCGTGATAATTGATGGTTATGAAACGTGAATATAATGAATTGATGTTTTGGTTGGTCTAAAATAGTGGTTCGCCCAAGACACTCATGGTATTACGTGGAAATGCTATTGCATAAAGATAGAAAATTATATGAAGGTTCACATAATTGCTTTATTCAATATGATTGCACATTTTCAAGTTTTTTGAAGTAAAAAAAAAAAAATCTAAATTCACCAAAAAAAAGAATTAATAAGACTATAATTGTTTGAAACCGATAAGCACAGTGATTTATATTCTTCTTTGACCAATGAAGTTCTCAACTAAGTGATTCTTGACAAGGATAGAAATATGATCAGTTTGTCAAGAGCTTCATAGAGAGCTCTTTTTCTTTTCCTTCTCTTTACAACTACTGCAGGAGTGCAATTAAAATTTAATCAAAATACCTCATTTCACATTCATAATCCCTAAAGTGACTTCATAAGATGAAATTAATTGACCTAATTATGTGCAAAGCTCCAATTAAATGAATGAAATATTCGATGTGGTTGAAACCAAAACCAAAATGAAAAAAACAACAGTAACTGCCCAAGTTTTTAAAAGTGTAACTTGGATTTGTAAATAGAATTTTTGTTCAAATTTTGTTATTGTGATTTTGGAGAAACTCTTTCTTTAATCTACTTATGCTGTGGGATTTCAAAGTTGAAAACCACTTGCTTTCAATCTTTTGGAACAAATTAGCTTTGATAAGTAACAAAACAGAGATATTTCTGGAGGAAATAAAAATATTTGCTTTGCTGAGATTGTTTAGTTTAGACTAATCAATGTTATAGTGCACTTTGCTGAGATTTTTTTTTAATTTTAATTTTAATTTTTATAAAAGGGGGACAACTGGTGGCAAGCCATGGTTATCCACCCCTTCCGGGGGACGAGAAGACTCACAGAGGCATTTCAGCCTTCCCCTGGTCACAAGTCTAGCTTCCACACCAGAAACGAGATTTGATTAGTTAATTCTTACTAAGATTCTAGCAAAACGTTTTTGTTACGTTGTAGTTAAAAACACTTTAGGGTTGTAAATAGACCTGCACATGATGTAAATAAGATTGTTTTAATGGTTTGGGGAATATGGAGGAGTCACTCCAAAATTAAAATTCAATGGTAGTTTATTGATATAAATTTTGTTAATAATTTTTCTGTCATTTTTTTTAGTGCGTAATGTTTTATTGTTGTTTAGCTTGGATAAAGCTCAAGGCTTATAACTGAGTTCGCTATTTATGTTGTTTGATGCATTTCCAGTCTTTGTAGCTGACATAATTACATCACCTCCTAAGTTGCAGACAAGGATTGCAAGGTTTTTATCTATCCTCTAGTATTCATTGATTGAGTTTGTTTGCAGCTGAAAATGCTGTCTGAGTAAGACTGAAGAAGAACATCATATCTACAAAATATACTCAAGAATGTGTTGTTCGTTGTTTCTGATGTTATCATTTTTTTATCAATTTAAAACTGTGATTTGTATCTTTTTAGTATTGTTTTAGCATTTTGGCCTAATGGGCTTGCTTGCACCTAATTGCAAACCTTTCGTTTGAATAATTTGGGTTGCGAGGTGTAGAAACGAAATATAATTCAGACATTTGAGAATCTCAATAAACAGCTTGATAATCAATGGTTATATTACTAATTAATACTACGAATATATTATATTTAAGTTTCATAGTTTATCTTACAAAATTCAAGAATTGTACATTCTTTTTGTTGGCTAGAAGTTTGTTTCTGCTTCTCTGGTTCTTTGTCCCCGTATTTATTAACTGTCCTTTTCTCTATTCATTTGGGTTGTCTCAGTGGATTGAAGATCTCAGTGAAGGTTCTTTCCCTTATCTTTTCAAGCGAGATTAGTTGGTGAGTGATATGCTCTTTGTACTGGTGCGGCATCATTGGTGCTTTCTTTGTACTACTGCTTTTGTAACGTTGGGATGTTTCAAGATTTATGACTTTGTGCTTTCTCTCTCTCTGCACTCTCTTTCTTCCCTCGCTCCCTCTCTCATGTAGAGTCATTTTATGCTACAATGTGTTTATACAATAGGGAGAGGAGAGAAAAATTGTGAGTGAGGAGGATGTCACCCCATTTGTGCGGATCTTTGATTCGGTGGGTGGGATTGTGACAGTGAGAGAAAGAAACTATGATAATGGGAGTAAACTATACCCCTTACAAATAATGGTGTTCTTTAGTCGATTGCAAGGCTAGAACTTTGAAAAACTAAAAAAACTAACACATGCATATAATTTTTTGTGAAGGATTTGTGATCCAGTGGTTGGATAGAAGAAAAGGACAACTCATGCTCTCTCTCTCTCTCTCTCTCTCTCAGTAGCTCCGTGTTCCTTTCCCCTCAAACCCAATGGCTTCGGCCCAAATCAGAGCCTGCTCAGATCGGAATCTCTGGGAGATTCGAAGCTCCAGATGAGATAATTTTCCCCAAAAATTTCCCAGATTGTATTCAATTTATGTTGCTTCATTTCATTTTCCATTTTAATTTGGAATTGTTGATATTTTAGGCATGTATCGCATGTATAACCCGAATTTTTTTTGTGTTGGATTGGGGTCAAATTGTCCAGCTTTATTAGCTATTTGGTCCCCTGTGTATTTGTAATCTGAATAATATGAATTAGGGTTTTTCTGTTAGTGTCCAATTAGTAAAGAAATGATGCTTCTTTTCGTTATCATGCATATTTAAGCTGTAAACATCTGAAAAACAGCTTAATTGAACTGAGATTTCCAGTTTTTGAGTTGAATGTCAGGTCTTGAGCTTTGAATTTGTTTATATGTAGCCCAGTTGAAGCTATCTACGTCGTAGTTTGAAGTATTTGTATTGGTAACTTTGTGTTTTCGTTGTGCAATCTGAGTTGCCCCAATATCTTTTGTATGCAATTTGGTGTAGACAAGTGATTTTTGATGTTTTGGTGGGTATTGGAAAAATATATGAAATTGATTTGCGCTGAATGCATAGTTAATCTTAAAATACGGTTTATTAAATTTGTTTGGTGATATATAGGTGGTAGCAAATTAGCGATGTCAACTCGTACAAGGAAGAGGCTGATGAGAGACTTCAAGAGGTTGAAACAAGACCCGCCTGCAAGGATTAGCGGGGCGCCTCAGGATAACAATATAATGTTATCGACGAGGTTAGTTATTTTTTAGGCTCTGCTTCTGCGAACGTAAACTGTTTACATGGATACTGAATTTTATGTGAATTTCAATAGTATTATATCAAACTCCTCTGCACTAAACTCTCTGTATTACAACAATTATAATTAGAACTTGGATGAAATGGGATGGGCTCCATCCATCAAAACTCCTGCCCTATTAAAAATTTTAAAAAACTCAAAAGAAAATTTGATAATTTCTCATAGTTTTGGCCATTTATCCAAGTCAGAATGAGAAACACAGATGTTGTCTTTATCTTACGCTATATGTTTGGCTGTAAATCGTATGTAGTAAATCTCTTGGTATCTAAATAGATTGGAAATATGTCTCATGCAAAATTTACGTTGATGTTTATCAATGGAAATAAGTTTTGAAGTGATTACCTTTCTTTATACAAGTTCTCTTCACAAAGAAACCTATATTATGGTTTCACTTTTACTTGCTTTGGCACGGGGGGAGGTGTCTGGTCATGTAATTGGCCTGTCATTACACACTAAATTTTTTTTATCCTTATCTTCTATATTAATATCACCATTCTCAGCCGAAGGTTGCCTCTTCCAAGTCGGTATGTGATGATCTCCAATCCCTTTTGTGTGATTTCTCCGAGGGATGGTTCCTCAGGGAGGGCAGATTTGTGGGTTTTTGGTTTTTAGGGTTTCATGTCTTGGAAATTTTCTTTATTTTTTGGGTATAAATCTCAGGATTTTGGGGTTTTTAAATTGGTGGGTTTATGGAAATTCAAATTCTTGCATTCACAAATCCATGTAAAACCCTTCAATTTTGTTTTGCTTTAACTGTTGAGGTATGATTTTATAGAAATTAACGGTTGGAATTAACTTTGGTAATCTTGATTTTGGTTTGGTTCAGCTAGGGTGTAGTTGAGTCCACCTGCTATGGTGAAGATAGAAATTTTGCTCAATTTTACTTATTTGTTATACATATGTAGTTGCCCTGTTTGGCTTTGGGGTTTTGATTTGATGTTTGTTTGGGTTTTGGGAATTACCATTAATAGATAGCATTCAAGCAAGATGCATAACTCATACCCACATTTTTTTTCATATTCCATTTCTGCCGTCTCTTATTTAGATTTGTGTAATGGGTTGGCTCAAAGACGGTTTACAAGGCAGGGCTTTATATTCATCTTCAGATTGGTCCATATATTTGTTCAGAATGAAATTTTGGGTAACGATCATTTTCCTCAGCAGTTTTTTGTTTCATCAAAAGATATAGTCCCCGACAATTGCTCGGGTGACAATGTCCTTTGGTGAGACTGGTTGGATTAGCCCACTTTTCACTTGGTATATATTTTCTTATGTGGCTTTCTGTATATATTAGACTTCCCCTACTGTAATTTAACAGATTTAATAGTTACTTCATTCAATGAATAGCTCTTCAGTATCCATTTTGAAATCAGCATCATTTACTTTCAGATTGATTCACCATCACCTAACAAGGTTTATTTGGACCCAAAACAAATCATAATTAATTATTCACTAATCTGCTGCTTTATTGTCAGTAACCCTTTAGATTGGGAAGCACCATACTGTTTCCAATCATTTAGTTTGATAGGTGCTTAACAATTTCCTAGGGTGGGAAGCACTTAGCTTTTTTTTGTGTGGAAGATTAATACCATGCAACCATGATAGCTATTATAACGAAGAATCAATATGTTGTAAAAATATCTCAATTATTGAGAACGACATATAAGTTTGGTTAGTTTGATTGAAACTACAATTGGTCAAATCACAAAGAAAATGAAACATTCTCTCTCCTGTCTTTTTCTCTCCTATTGCATTTGGGTTTTCTCCTGTCTCTTTCTATATTGGTCTGATTTGGGGTGTTGTTGAATTTTGGGTGTCAGTAACTTGAGATGATTGTAAAGCAGTACATGTTGTGTTGATGCCTTTTACTTTACGTGCGTATTTGTTTCGTTGGAATTAAACTTGCAACTAGAAAAACGACATGGTACCTAAGAACCAATGAAGTCAAACTTTGCTTCCTATATATGGATATGCATGCCATAAGAAACATTCATTTGTAGATCGTGTTGTGTCATCAATAACATAGTTTCAATTAATTAGCCTACTACATGGAGGGAAAACACAGAAAAAAGAAAGTAGAAAAGTAGAAGGCATAATACCTGAGCACCTGGCATGAATAGTAAGTTTCTGAAAAAATTGCTAGGGAATTGTTATTAGTACTATAAAAATCTCATTTGGCACTCCAAACTTTCTATAATTAAAAGGAAAAATACACTTATGAGGAGTGTAAAATGAGATTTTTGAAGTGCTAATAACAATTTCCAATTGCAAAACCGTCATACAAATTTAGTAGTTAAATGTTGTACTATAACCAAAGAGAAAGATATAGTTTGTTGACAAATCAAAATAAAGTGTTCTTATAATCCGCAACAGCCATAAATCATTTCCACATAAAAATACTCAAATTTGAGGGTACATCGAATAACCAGCAAGCAAAGCAAAATACGCCATGTGCTAACACGAAACTATAACAAAAGAAGGATTAAATATCGAAAATTTCCCATAAGGCATCAATTGACAAAATGCTTCTTAATGTGGTCTTCCAAGAATGAATGCAGCTCCAAAACAACTCAAAAAACATCTTAGAATTACTAAATAGAAGCATAAATGGATAGGATAGCTCCCTAATTTTGTAAACAAACTATATATTTGTCTTAGGTTATAGTATAACGTTTAACGACTAAATTTGTAAGACGGTTTAGCAATTTTTTCAGAAACTTACTATTCCTGCCAGATGGTCAGGTTTTATGCCTTCTACTTTTCTACTTTTTTTTCTCTGTGTTTTTCCTCCATGTAGTAGGCTGATTAATTGAAAGTTAACTATGTTATTGATGACAATACGATCTACAAATGAATGTTTCTTATGGCATGCATATCCATATATAGGAAGCAAAGTTTGACTTCATTGGTTTTTAGGTACTATGTCGTTTTTTTAGTTGCTTTGTGTGGAAGCTATTCATGCTTGTTGTGACTAATACATTCAACGTCCGTAGCAAAGTGCGGACACATTTTCATTCTACACCTATCGTTCATGTCTTTCGATTTTAGCAACCATAGTTTGAAATTTTTTCTATCATGGTCACTTTATTTTATTTTATAAACAGTATCTATAGTTATTTTTTCATTTCAACAACCAAATAATTTTAGGTAGATGTCAACTTCAGCGACTAACTTCATCATGATTCATGTCGAGACGTATCTCCATCACACTCGATAGCAAATAATAAGAAGATATACATCCAATATGAGTGACAGGAAAAAGAATGGAAACTGCTCTAATGATGCATCAACGCAAGTCCTTTCCTTTGATTTTTCAACATTTTTTTTTCCACGACTTTGAACAGACGAATCGAAATACTTCACGATTTGCATGCAACAAAACAATCACAATTATTGTACTCATGCAACAAAACAAAACAAAGCCAATTGTTGTATGTTAGTGAGTGACATGTAGGCTTGTATTACTTCCATGTCAATATTTGTTAGGTACGGACAGCGTTCTAAATAGGCTAACCTACTAACTTTCTAATGCATATATGCTGCAAACAGAGTCAACAAACTTTTATACAACAAAATTCCAATTAAAGATTAATTTTGAGGTCTGGGAGATCCTCAGACCAACAACAAAAACAACCAGTGTGGAAAGGCATATTGAGCTAAGCGGTCGGCAATGGTGTTGGCCTGGAATCGCACATGGGAAGGACAAATTAAAGGACTCCTTCGAAGCAGCAACAATCTAGGGCGAGTCGCTCTCAGAGAATCAAATTTTGTAAAGCCTTCTTGGCCGCCAAACCCAAACCCTCTCTAGCCACAGTTGCCTCCACGAACAAAGGAGAAAAAGCGTTCACCACCCCTGAAATAGAAGCAGCCACAATTTCTCCGTTTTCGTCTCAAATTATTATTCACTTCTATCCTACCCTATCCAACTCAAGGTTTTGTTTTGGTTCCTGAACGCTAACAATAGTTTCTCATGTCTTTGAATTAAGTTTGATGTTATGTTTCACTAAAAGTCCGTTTCATTATCTTTATCAACATTTCCATTTAGTGTAAAGCAGAAATTTTATTTAAAAATAATCAGTAAGTGGAAATAATACTATGTTTGTCAAAAATCTTGACTTATCGGTACTGGCCCGTGTTGTTATCAGAGGAAGAAAAAAAAATGTTAAATAAAAGATAAGAAAATTATCTAGATTAATTTCCAGGAAGTTTCTTCGAACTTAATTATGACAAAAGAGAAACAAGTACATTTCTCATGTTCACACACAGTTCATAACGAAAAACAGAACAAGAACCCAACCAGCTTACGTATTATAACCAATTTTCGAGCTTCATCCTCCATTGCCATTAGTTCAACCCCTCACCCTCATCCATTTCATCTCTCTCTCTCTCTCTCTCTCTCTATATATATATATATATA
>JAOTRO020186426.1:0-10880 GCA_028566515.2 Pyracantha coccinea | reverse complement strand
ACCCTAATAGACAACGATTAGGTGTCTAATGCATGAGGAAGGTTTGGCAGTTAAGGTTCATAAATAGAGAAGATGCAAGCTTTAAAGCTTTAAAGCAACTATTTCTCTAAAACTAAGTTCTAAACCCTCCAAAAAACAAACTGAAACCCTAGAAGCAAATATAACCCAAGGAAATCAGAATTTCCATCAGCCAACGTGTCTCAAGGACACTTGTCGACTGCAAAAGAGATCTAGCTAGATCAATGGCCAGAAATTAACTACCATCAGAAAGGTGTTAGTCAACCCATGTGGGTTGTCTTAATCTATGTGCTTAGACAGCTGGAAGTCAGCACCCCAAACTGGCTAGACAAACAAACTAGACAAAATGTAACACAAATAAAGATATGAAATGCACATGCATGAACAAACCTTTGAGTTGAAATGTGCCACTTCTTGAACATTTACTCCAACAGCAACAGTCCATAATTTGAGTATATTCTAAAGCTAGATTGAGCATGTGTGACAGCTCAATTAGAATATTTGACAAGAAAAGCCAAACACTAAGACTAGACTTTACAATTTCCCTCTTTGGCTTTCCTTGACAAAATACCCCAAGCCTATAACTAATTTCACTCGAAATCCACACTCAAAAGATCAATCAACAGAAGAAAAAAAAACCAAGTAACAACTCCTGCAAAAGAACAACTAGTGACAAGAACAAGTGAAATTTATAATGGGTAAAAGGCTTGCAAGATATGAAGCACAATGAAATTTTTTTCTCTCCCATTTTGTCATGATAAGACAAAGAAATGGTGGAAAATCAGACATAACAGTCAAATTTGCTGCAAAAACACAGGACAAGAACAACAAGAGCACAACGGATAAAGAATATGCACTAAATCAGATGGATATGCCCAAGCAAAGTGTAGCAACAATTAGACTAGCAACAAGTAAGCACGAAAAGTGCATGAGTTGTGATTGAACTCCTCTATAATGGAAACTCTTCCATAAAGAATACATGCAATGAAATTGAACTTCATGAAAACACACTCCCCCCTAATTCCAAATCATAATTTCATTTATCTGATAAGGGACAGTGACTTAACAGAAGAAAGATATGACCATTGAAACATAAATTTGAGCATGGGCATAACAAATATACTCAACCAATCGAAGACAGCTCATTAAAATGATAGTGATCAAGATAGCATTTGAATCTTTGCACCAATAGACAACCAACTACATAACGACTAGATGAGAAAGAACTATGATGTAGTTTGAATATCTATGCTTCCAGAAGATATGTAATTTGAAGAGTACAAAAAGCAAACGGGCAATGCAGTTCTCAATGGACAAATCTTCAAAGGCATACACAAACATTAGTGATGAGATTAACACAAGCTCATAATCCTGCAATGAATCATAGGAGAAAGGATTGTGGATAGCCATCTTAAAATTGTAGAACCAAGCATTTTATCTTAAAATCATTTTCAAGATTAATCAAGCTTTTAATAATCCATTGACCTTTGGAGACGACACTTCCTACATGGACAAGACTTGCAAAAAAAAAAAAAAGGGAAAAAGGCATAAGCCTTGAAAGAACACTTCAACTTTGGTGAGGTACTTTGAGTGAGGCACAAATTTGAGAAATGCCAAGGTCATTTGAATGAAGGTGAATTATTGATGAATCACCATTGATATTTAAGAGAATTTGATACATGACCTATGAAGGGAGATCTTGAAGCACTACTCATGACATTGCATGGAAGGCCAAAATGAAAGGATTTTCCCATTTGATAATATATACTTTTCTTTTGAAGACAACCCTTTAAAAAAACATTCTCCCATTTGAATGTTTTTTTTTGTTTTGTTTTGATTTGGGAAGAGGAGAAAAAGAAGAGAACTGGCACATGGTCCATATTATAAAGTAAGTAAAGTCACTGCCACTCAATTAGGACCAAATCAATATTAAATTCAAGAACACCACTAGATTTGGATGGTTGAAAAAATGATTTTTCAGAAGCTATCAAGATAATAGGGAGAACCTATGACATCACAGTGAGTAATTAACCAAGGATAATCCCAAAAATATCATGAATGTATGACAGTTAAGATAAGCATATAGAGAGACAAAATGTAGGTATCTGATAAGTATGCTGACAAGACAGACACTACCTTGAAGCATAGTTATTCAAACAATTCAATTCATTGCAAAAAGACCAATAGACCGTCGAAGATCTTCGTACCTTCGATTATCTATGGCTTTAATGAATATGTCAGCTAGTTGTTTTTTAGTTGGCACAAAGTTTAGTGTAAGAATCTTAGCTTCCACTAGATCTCTAATGAAATGATGCCTAATGTCAATGTGTTTGGTTCTCGAATGTTGGACATGATTCTTAGAGATATCAATTGTACTCATGTTATCACAATAAACAAGAAAGGTGTATTGAGATATACTGTAGTCACTGAGCATTTGTTTCATCCACATCAGTTGAATGTAACAGCTCTCGACAGCCACATATTCTGCCTTGGTAGTAGATAAAGAGATGCAATTTTGCTCCCTGCTGTGCCAAGCAACCAAATTATTCCCAACATAGAAAGCTCCCTCTGAGGTACTCTTTTGATCATCAATGCACCCATCCCAATCAACATCACTGTACGCAACTAGGTTTGGGTTGATGTCATGTATATATTGAAGTCCATAATCAGTGGTTCCACTCACATACTTGATGACCATATTGACTGCTTGTAAGTGAGACTCCTTGTGACAGCATTGAAACCGTGCACACACCCCAACAACAAATGTGATATCTGGTCGACTGGCAATCCGGTAGAGTAAGCTTCCAATCATGCTTCTATATAGAGTCTGATCAATATCCTTGCCACTTGAGTCCATGTGAATTTTGGCACAAGTGCCCGTAGGAGATTTAGCAGCTTTTGACCCCTCTAGACCAAACTTTTTTCACCAAATTCTTGGCATACTTTGTTTGAGAGATGAAAATGCCATCCTTTTCTTGTTTCACTTGAAGTCCAAGGAAGTACTTTAATTCACCAACCAAACTCATCTTAAATTCACTTGTTCTCATATCGATACATTGTTTCACAAAAAAATCAGAAGTAGATCCAACAACTATGTCATCCATATATACTTGAGCAATCACAACATAAACTCGTCTTGAATCAATCAGACTTCTATATGTTATCGATTGGAGAAAAAAACTTTAAAAGATATCAAAGTGCCACATAAACTGTCAAAATTTAAATTTTATGTTCAAAATTTAAGTTCTCCTTTGGAGATGGTCTAAGGGGGCTAGGTTTGAGGAACACACGATTTGAGATATAGCAAACAGTGTTTATTACCTCGGCCCAAAAATGCTTTGCCAAGTTTTTGCTATTAAGTAGCACCCTAGTCATCTCAATCAAAACACGATTTTTCCTCTCCACTACACCATTTTTTAAGGGGTGATTGGAGCAGAAAATTCACGCTTGATGCCGTTGGTTGAACAGAAATCATCAAAGTGAGAATTCTCAAATTCGATTCCATGATCAGTTCTGATTTTGACCAGAGCAGGATGACTAGACAGAGATTCATTCAACATTACTTTGTACATAGGGAGGAACTGTTGAAAAGGTATGAGATTATCCCTAAAACATACCCAAGATATAATGTCTGAATTGATCTAACAAGATCCATATGAATCAATTGAAGAGGCTTAGTTGTTTCGATGTCAGTCACTTTCTTGTGTGTCACTCTAGATTGCTTTCCCAGTTAACATGGTCCGCAAACATATGAGTCAGAAACATAAAGTGGTGGCAGCCTTCTCACAACCTCATGTTTGGACAACTTCTTGAGGTCTTTAAAGTTCACATGTCCAAGTCTCTTATGCCAACAATAACTTTGTGGCACTTGGAGTATTCAGCAACTTTAGAGACATCAAGAATGTAGCAATTATCTCCAGATCTCGGGAGTACAAGCAAGTTCTATCCGTGTTCATCTACAATCCGACACCTTTTTTTTAGAAACACACTTCATTAGCCACATCATCACATAACTGGCTAATGCTAATGAGATTTGACTTTAACCCATCAACATAGCTAACATTTTCAAGCTTAGGTAATCCAGGGATCTTGACATCACCTTTCTCTACGATCTGAGACTTGCCTTCACCACCAAACACAACATCACTGCCAATAAAATGAGTAAGAGATGAGAAAGCCTCATTGTCTCCGGTCATGTGACGAGAACACCATATCTAAAACAGATAGAGCATTTAGAACAACAAGGCAGCTGTTTGAGTCCTTTTGAACCCTCTTTGAACTTTGCTTAATATTTTCAGATGAAGAAGAATGACCAAGCTGAGCAATTCTATTGACTTCGATGACTAGATGGTCCACCTGATCCTTCAGCAAGTTGGTCTTTCTAGAGTACAATTTTCTACATTTTGGATGAATGTGCCCAACTTTACCACATTGATGACACGTAGGAACAGATCTTGTCTTTGGACATGGTCTGACATTCTGATATACAGGCCCAAATTCTCTCACAAATTTTGTTTTGGTGGGAATTGAATTTGAGCCACTTTCTACAAAACCAAGACCAATTTTGTCACCGTGTAGTTTTCCAAAATTAAGCATCTTATCAATTTTTTCAGCTCCAATAGTAAGGCAACTAACTTTACATTTGCCTCATTCAGCTCAAGTAGCTGTTTTCTGTTAGCCTCATGATACATCAAAATGTTTGTCTTCAACATATGAATTTGATTCGTCAAGTTTTCTTGAGATTTTAGCATGTTCTGGACCTGAGCTTCAAGAGTAGAGATGACATCTTTATCTTCAACTTTGTCATTGCAATTATGAACTTTCTCATTTAGCTCCTCAACATGAGCCTCAAGATAACCAATCTTTTCATCCAATTCAATTCTGACTAGACGAAGATACTTGTTTTCCTTTTGTAACTTAGCAACTTTCTTAGATAGTTCAACCTTCTCCAAGTTTCATCAAAGAGTGTATCATACTTAATGCACAATTCATCATAATTCATCTCTTCATTGCTACTCAGAATAGAACCATTATCACTTAGAGACACTTCCTCATTTGGAGCAACAAAAGCAACCACCTTTTCTTCATCATCTGACGACTCATCAGACTACACAGGACCTTGTTCATTGTCATCACTCCAAGCAACCATCATTGCCTTTTCTCGCTTTTGGCCAAGGAGTTTGGTGTTAACACAATTAGTTGCACGGTGCCCACTTCCACCATATGCAAAGCAGGGACCTGGTACCTTCAATAAACCTTTGTCTCTTTTTCTAGTGAACCCTTTATTCTTCACTCTAGTGGGTTATTTTTCCCGACTACATGACGGCTTACTGAACCAATTAGAATATTTCCCTTTGTTTTTGAGAATTCTTCTGAATTGTTTGACGAATAGAGCAAGATCATCTTCTAAGGCATGTCTACACATATCACCAACAGCCTCACAGTTCTGGACACCATGAAGGGCCACTTCTTTTCTCTACTTGGAGTCACTTTCATCCATGTCAAGATCTATCTCATCGGTAATGTGTTTCCCTACCAAATTTCCCAACTTGATCCATTTAGGCCCTAAAACTCTTGAATGGCAGCTTCTTTACTCTTGTGTAGGCATCTCAAAATCTTTTGAACAATGGTTGTTTCATCAATAGGCTTCCCTAACCCCCAAGGCTTCATTTGTTAACATTTCAACTTTCTCATAAAAGACCAAGAAAGTCTCAGACTTGAGCATTCTCAAATCCTCAAATTTTGAAAGGGTCATTTAGAGCTTCAAATCTCTCACTTGTTTATCACCCTCATGAAGAATTCGGAGTTTATCCCCAGCTTGATTGGCAATAATGCAATATTGAACATGAGCAAACTTACTAGACGAAATGGCAGAAACAATTGCATTCTTTGCTTTCCTATTTGCCATAGCCGAAGCAATTTCTCATTGAGTCCATTCACCCTTTGGCTTAATCACAGACTCTCCATTGACTAGTCTCAATGGAGCCTTCCACTCAAGAGTGAGATAATCAACAGTAATAAGATCTTGTGCCTCAAGAAAGATTTGAAACTTCTTGTTCCAAGCGGCATAATTTGTACCATCAAAGAATGGAGGTGTATTACACGAGCTACCGACACGATCACAGTCCATGGAGAGATTCCACCCAATACCAGCAAATCGCAGAGATCACTATATGTATATCTAGATTTAGGCTCTAATACAAATTGAAATTGGTACGAGGTGGAATGAATTGTATATAAAAATTATAATCCTCTGGACTGACTAGTCAAGTCTGCTAGTCAACTAAGATAGATTTGTTAGTCAATAAATCTAAGATTCAAATTCCAATTTCAGTTTCCAAAAACTATACTAGTCAGTAAGGCTGTAGTTCGTTGCAAGTTATCAATGTGTCAAGTGAGCATAACAGTGAACACATACCATTTAGATGTTCAATAGATATATGTACCATGTATGTGTGTGTGGGATGTGTGACACAATAAACATAACTTGAACTCAATAAATGCAACTTGAACACAAGATATTTTTGGCTGAAAAACCCACCTCTGGGTTAAAAAATTGGGGACCCTCCACTGAGTCCAATCCACTAGTGTAAACAAAGGTTCATACAAAGATCATACAAGCTCAATTCCTAGATCCCTATCTACAAAGCAGCTTTACCTTTGTGCAATCTTGGCTTGCATGAGACAGACTCCTTTGGTCTTCATGAATTTAAAAGCTTGGTCTAAAAACAAATTTGAAAGCTTGGTCTTCATGGATTCAAATGACCAGTCAGATTCTCCAGTTAAACTGTTGAAGGAAGAATCTAACTTGAATCTAAAAGCTTGGTCTAAAAACGAATTTAAAGCTTAAAATTAGACCAAGACATAAATGCAAAACCTTAAAAATAATGCAACCCTAACAAACAATGATTAGGTGTTTAATGCATAAACAAGGTTCGGCAGTTAGGGTTCAAAAATGGAGAAGATGCAAGCTTCAAAGCCTTAAAGCAACTCTTTCTCTAATACTAAGTTCTAAACCCCCAAAAAACAACCTAAAACCCTAGAAGCAAATATACCCCAAGGAAATCAGAATTTCCATCAGCCAACTTGTCTCAAGGACACTTGTCGGCTGCAAAAAAGATCTAGCCAGATCAATGGCCAGAAATTGACTACCATTAGAAAGGTGCCAGTCAGCCCATGTGGGCTGTCTTAATCTGTGTGCCTAGACAACTAGAAGCCACCGCCCTAAACTGGCTAGACAATCAAACTAGACAAAATGTAACATAAATAAAGATATGAAATGCACATGCATGAACAAACCTTTGAGTTGAAATGTTCCACTTCTTCAACATTTACTCTAGCAGCAACAGTCCATAATTTGAGTATATTCTAAAGCTAGATTGAGCATGTGTGATGGTTTAATTAAAATATTTGACAAGGAAAGACAAACACTAAGACTAGACTTTACATACATGAATGAGGTATTTCTAATATTCCCAATAAAGGTAGCAAAAAGTGTCGGATCTAATGAATCAAAAACAATATATCCAAACAGTTTTGATCAACAACATCGACAAAAAGCTGTAATGAATATCGCATAATTATGTTGAATGTGGCAATTGATGGCACTAGAGTTCTATTGCGACGTCTTCCTTTATGTGGGCATGATGAAAAAAAAAAGCTTCGAACAAATGGGGGGAATTATATAGGCTTCTTGCAATTTCTTGCATACCATGATGAGAAAATTAAGGCTATTGTCTTAGAAAATGCTCATGGTAATCTAATGTTAGCTTATCCTTCAATTCAAAAGGACCTTGTTAATGCGTGTGCCATTGAAACAATTGATGCTATCCTTCATGATATGAATGGTGCATTTTTTCTATAATGTTTGACGAATCACACAATGTTTCAACTAAGGAACAAATGGCAGTGGTGTTTTGCTATGTAAATAAAAGAGGGGAAGGAATCGAAAGGTTTATGGGAGTTCAACATGTTATTGAGACTACTTCAATTGAGTTTAAAAAGTCCATTGACCAATTGCTTTCAAGAAATAAATGGAGCTAGTAACATGAAAGGTTAGTTCAATGGTCTTAAGTTAAGGATATAAGAGAAAATCCTTGTGACTTTTGTGTTCATTGTTTTGCAAATAAACTTCAAGTAGCTCTTGTTTTGCCTTATGTCTCATATGATACAATTATGAGATAATTGTATGAGATACTAATTTTGTTATGAGATAAGTGATTGTATTACATACAGCCACAAGACATATACAACCAAGGGAGATTCTACGGTGCTTGTTATAAGGACGGTATCAGTATCCTTTGTTTACATAAACTATATTGAAGTATCAATTGATTCTGTTCACTTAGGGGGGTGTAGTCAAACTAAGATTTTAAAGGATTTTAAAAGTGATAGATTTGATAGGATTTAAGAGGATTAAAGACTCCTACAAAATTCATTTGGATTTTTAAAGAGTTTGAATGGATTGTGGTGGAAGGATTTGAAATCCTAGTGGGTGAGGTTGGATTCTTTTTAGTCTTGGTTATATATACTTTTGGCTCTCAAATCCCACAAAATCCACAACTTATTGAAATCCTCCAAAATCGTAATTTTTTTAATACACTTAGATTTGGATGGATTTTAAAATCCTTTTAAAATCTTTTAATTGACTACACTTAGATTTTAAAAGGATTCTAAAATCTTTTAATTGACTACACTTAGATTTTAAAAGATTCTAAAATCTTTTAATTGACTACACCTAAATTTAAATGGATTCTAAAATTCTTAAAAATCTTTTAATCGACTACACTTGAATTTTAAAATCTCAAATCTGAGTTTGACTGCACCACTAAAGTATGGTTACTTTTCCAATTATCCCAATTCTTACATGTAATTCGATTTTTCCAACCATACCATAGCTTCAAACTTCTACAATTACTTGAGACTCGTCTCCCAAGGTCGGCACCTTTACGAAAACCAGAGCTCCGATGGACGTGGCATCGTCGTCGTCGGCGATAAAAACCGACACAAAACGGCCCCATACGACGGCGACAGGGTTGTTTTCGCCGATAAGCGACGACCTTCTCCACAACATCCTTTCGCGCCTACCCGCCCTATCCTTCGCATCGGCGGCGTGCGTTAGCAAATCCTGGAACCAAATCTGCAGTCGCATCCTCAATCGACCGAAACTCGCCTCAGCCCTCTCTCTCCACCCCTCGCCTAAGGTTGGTTTAGCGTCTAGACCCCCTGTTTGGTTTCCGAGAAAATTACAAGCTCAAATTTTCACGCACATTTTCTCAAATTTTGTGTTGGAATTGACAGGTTGCTGTGAATGAGGTTATCGAGAAGGTTCTGGCCGAACCGATACGGCCTCATTTCGTTGTAGCTAATATTGGAAGTGCGTTTCGATTGTATGACATTTCCATGCTTGTATGTGTTCTTGCTCTTATAAACCCTTTAATAATAATAAGTATAGAATTTAGATAATTTTTAATTAAGAGAAGCAAATTATGGAATTTTCTGTTGTTATTTGTTTGAAATTGCAGATATCGAAAAAATTGGGGTCCAGTGTTCCATTCATCATTTCTACTTCAAGTGGAATTGTTGGAAGAGATGCTCTGACCCATGAAATCAAAGAGGTTTGTGGTTGTGTTTTTCGGGTGTGCCTGAGTTTTTGTGCGTTATGATGTAGAAAGTTTAATTCTTTACTAATTGTGGGTAACATTTGGTTGTTTAGGTTAAGTGGGGAGAAGTTTGTGGTGATGGAAGTGATGAAGATTGCTCTATACCAGCAAAGGATGTGAACTGTGGCATTCTTTTGACTGTTGGCTTTGTGCCGGGATTGAAAGTTGATGTCATCCCGCTGTTACGAACAACAAAGGTGCCAAATTTACAATAAAACTACTACGCTGATTTCTTTAAGAATTCCACAGTGATGGATTTTGAAATGGGGAACTTTGGACATACAGTTTTGGTTTTTTTATTGTCATTTTTGGGAATTTGTAGAGTCATTCAAGCTTTTCTGCTGTTTGAATAATGGATTTTCGTGACGTGTAAGATTTTTATAATGACATCAGGAACCTCGAGAGGTCTTGCTTGATAAATTCATCACGGATATTATGGATTACACAGCGTCTGTTTCAGATTGCACATCCCCAGTTGGAATTATGATGTTTGGAGTGAGTGGCTGTCCTCACACTTGATTGCCTCTCTCCTCTCTCTCTCTCTCTCTCTCTTTATTTGAATCAGATGTAGCTTTCCTTTGCTGCATTGCTAACACGGGACATGATTGATGGTGCAGGATGGGCTTCTTGACATGAAACCGATTGTTGATATATTGGGTGAGTACTGAGAATATAATAAAAAGAAAATATTTTGTTTGATAGCTAAGAAAAATGAAAGATGATATCTTTATCACTTGAAACATTAGTGAGATAAGCCTCTGCTTCCAGATTTTGTGTTGTTATTAACTTTTCTGTTGCATGCTCATGCTGGGTCAAATTTTGTTGATTGTATCTCAATGTCTCAATATGTTGCAGATTATGCTATGCCTGCAGAAACTGTCATTGTGGGTGATGAAAGAGCCCGTTTTCTATATAGAAGTGAGAACGAGTCTAGAAATGTCTGCGGGAGTGCAAAATACTTTACAGACGCTGTTGCTCTTATATTCGCCAAGGATAAAGGCAAGCCACATGGTAAATGTTTGGTTTGTTTATTCATTTATAAAGTACTGTTTTGCCCATATTGTTTACAACGTAGTTTTATGCAAGGTTTAAAATATCGATGATATTGGAAATATCGGTAGTTTAAAAACACGGAAATTTCGATGGAAATATCGGAATATTATCGATATCGATAAAAATTGAATAAAAACCACGGAAATT
>JAOTRO020186416.1:0-10882 GCA_028566515.2 Pyracantha coccinea | reverse complement strand
ACAGATTAGTACCGTTTGGCAATGCATGTCTTAGTTTAGGACGATTGAGGCTTTTTAGTTAAAATTGTGTTTGAAATTAGTATAATTCTTTAGCTCTTTGCCTTAACAATGAAAATTGTAAAAATAATCTCGGTAAAATATCTGTCAATTATTTTATTAATGTGGTGATATGATGTCGCATGAGTATATAATTCCAAGCATATAGTGACATGTAAATTAACCATATATTTTTTTCCTTTTCATAATATATAAAACCAAAAATGAGAACTTGAAAAAAATCGTCATCTTTATCTGGGGAGTGAACCCAGACCAAAAATGATGTGACATGTGGTTAATCCACTTAAACTTTTTTTTTTTATAATTAAGAAAATGAAAAAAATATATGGTTAATCCACATGTCACTATATGATTGAATTTAAGGAAAACTAATAAAAAAAAGTTTGAAAACTTTGAGTTTTAACGATAATGACAAAATAAAAGGTAAAGTGAATAATACCATTATTGATTTTTTAGTGTAAAAATGTGATTTTTCGTTAAAATGAACAGTACCGGATTTCGTTAAAGTTCACTTGAATTTATGGGACCTAAGCGGTGCTACATGAATAATTGATGATTTTTTTAGAGAAATACGAAAAATGATATATGACGACAAGCTCAGAAACTGCTTCTATCGATCTTTATAGTTTAGTATCAAAGAAATATACTAATTTCAAGGACTATTTGGCTAAAAAGTCCAGCTTAAAAAAAAAGAAGAAAAACGAATAGGATGCACAAACAGAGATCATTCAAGAACAAGAAGATCTGAAGGGGCATGTGAACTAATGTCAAACACAAGTTATAATGAATGGTGGATTGAACACCGGTGCCGTGCAAGATGCATCTGGAAAAAGATAACACACTGACATGATCGTTAGCCCTGGTATTCTTAGACGCTAGCAAGAACCAAATACTCCAATGAGCGAAGCTGATAACACTCGTATATGAACCGAAGCTGTCTATAAATTACGTTATAACAAGCAGAACTGGCGACAAATCGTTTCCATCTGATCTACTCCATAATTCTCGTTGCTCGAAGGCTCAAAGCCATGCAATAGGTAATTTGTAAGAAATACATTGTGCTGCTGTTCTACGTACAAGTTGGCAAAATGTGCAACGCCACTCCACAATTAGTGCTTAGACACATTACAAGGAAACAGAGAGCTTGTTGTGCCTCTGCTTTTGACCCCGAGAAACCTAGCTCCGAGATTCATCAATCTCATTTCAATCCACCGGAACCTCGACCTCCATCTTCAAATCAGAGTTGCCAAGAGTCTGTACACAATGAGGAAGAAAAGTTTGACTTCACTTTCTTATTTTCAGCATACATGTACTAGTGCTCTCTACAAATTTGATAAGTTAAACTGAAATTCAATGCACGTATGATTATTCAAGTAATGTTTGCAAAAGTATTAACTAATCTGATTAGAGAAGAACCAGGAACAAATAGACAATTAAGTTGTTTTACACTCTTCGGTAGCAAACCAGAAGGGAAACAAAACATCTCAACTTCTTGAGATGTTAAACCTTCAAGCCGTTCTATCACAGCGCTAACCTATATCACATATATGCTGGACCCAATAATTGTGTGACTTCGACGAAGACAACTTAAGAACTTCGGAAAATTTTCAGAGGGCCTCCATTCCCATAAGGAAAATGAAGCTATTACTTCTAGGCCGAATAAAAAGTAAAAAGTCAATGCTATATCCTTGAAAGTTGAAATCCATGCAGGCCGATGAAATGAAAAATTGATGTTCTCTTTCCTTCATTCAATCCATGGACACAAGAACACTGTAAGATATGGTTTCCAAAAGGCAAACAAAATTATACTAAACAGAGCAAATCTCATTGACCTCTACGGCATGATTAGGAAGGGCAATGCCAAACAAAGTTATACCAAAACGAAGATCCAAAATTCATAACACAATCACTAAGATGAAACAAGCTAAGCAAAGTGATAAAAATCATACAAGGGAATGGCCAGACCAGTATATATATATATATATATATATATATATATATTTATATAATAACGTCCATCAACTACAACAGAGAACTCATTATGTTGTGGTACCTTCACAAAGTCCGATATGCTTAACAATGAATCCTTTGTGTAGTCTGATTCCTCAAGGACATGCGTCAATACTTGCTGTAGAAAAATAAAACCGATACGCAAAATATCAAACACACAAAAAGGAAACTTAACAGACTTGGTAACTCACAGTCCCAGAACAGATAATTCCATTAATCTTGTATAAAAGAGAAGCTGAAGTTGAGTTTTCAATCAAAAGTCCTCTTTTTTAGTAAGAAAAACAAGGCATAATCATTTGGAAAACCCGAATCCTAGATGAAAAACCAGATTATATTTTGATCAGTAACTTTAACAGATGGTGAATACACTGAATAGCTGTATACCAGGTAGCTGAACATAGTCCGCATAAACATATTCACGATGAGAAAAGCTTGTGCAATATATACTGCACAGAGATAATTTTTTTTTCAACATACGGACTCATTGCATAATTAGAGTTCCCTGCCTCGCTCCCAAGCCCAACGCAAAATACTCCAGAGTTTGCAAAGAAAGGTTCATAATTGGTAAAGCAATTTTGCGAAATGTGCTTAAGCACCAATTACTGAGAACTCTAGGTTAACATGAATTACGAAAAGTTTGTAATTTTCCACTCAAAGATTCAAAGTTTAACATGGATTGTAAGAGAACCAACCTCCCTCTGTTGCTCAGATATGAACTGCCCCGTCAAATCCCGCAAAATATCCAACATGTCACTGAATGCGACTTTCCCTTTGCCGTCTGAATCATATACCTTAAAAATAACTGCAAAACAGATACACACCCCAAACTGCAAACTCAGAAACAAGACCAACAAATCAAGCAAGCTCATAGTAGCCAACATATACTTCTAATATTGAAACTACAAATGACGAAATTATTACACTCGATTTTCTGCTGCAAGCTTGCACGAGAACTGAATGCTGATAAGAATAATACGAATTCCTTAAAGTTCAATCCATCCAATATCTTCAGCAATCTCTGAAATATGAATTTTAATAAATTTGTATTAAAATAATGTGAAAAATTAAAATAAAGCCTCAATCTTTGAGAGAGAGAGAGAGAGAGAGAGATATTACGTGAGAGAGAGGATTGACGGCGAATTCGGGAACGGACAAGAACTCATCGGCGGAGATGAAACCTCCACCGCTGCGATCGAGCTGGCAGAACCGCTGGTACAGAGAAACTATCTCCTGCTGCGAAACTTGAAAAACGAAACGCACAAATCGAATCGAATCGAATCAAATCAAATCAAATCAAATCAAGCCAAACAGCTCAGAAACATTAAAAAAATGAAAAAAATGTTTACATGTGTTGTTACAGTGCTCCTGGACTTCTTCGATGTCGTACTGCGTGAGCATCGAGGATGTGTTGCCCATATCGGCGGTGGCGAGGAAGAGGCGAGATCAGGTGCGGTGAAGTCTAGGGGAAGATGTGGAAAGGAAAGCCCTAACGAGCAGCGGAGATAACAAGGCGCTTGTAAAGCCGCCACCTTTGCAGGGAGGGACAGGCTACAAAGGTTGTTGGAATTAATGTCGCACGCAGCAAGTACTGGTTTCCGTTCCGGCATGTTGGATCCTTTTTTTTTTCTTTTTTTTCTTTTTTAAATCATGTTGGATCCTTTTTTAAGTTTATTTGTTAATTTTGTTTCTCTGATAAATTTTAACAAAATGTAGTTAAAATATGATGACATGAGAGTTTAAAATTTATAAAAATTAAAGGGGAAGATAGATTAAAATTAAAAGAAAACTAAATGAAAAATGACAAATAAAGATGTAGTGAATAAGATCAAGGAAAGATAAAAATGTGATTTTTCGTTAAAAGCGAACGATATCAGGATTGTTTCGTTAAAACTCCCTTACATTAACTTTTCAAGGGTCAAATACTAAGGAGTGGCCTAGTAGTTGAGAATGAATTTCAGACGTATATTTCATATGACACGTTTTGAGTTTGATTCTGGAGCTAGTGAATCGTATGGTGGTAGTCATAGGAGGCTGAAATGCCTTTATGAGTCTTCCTGACCCCTAGAATGATGGACTGTCATGGCAAAGACACTAGTTGATCTCTATTTTGAAAGAAAAAAAAAACTTTTCAAGAGTTAGGTCTAGTAGTATTTTTCGTCACTTTTTTTTTTAACAAACGATATTATCTACACTAAAAGGGAGGGGCTAGGTTTAGGCTCATAATGGGCTGGCATAATGTGGTTTAAACTCGCATTTGGCAAAAATCGAACCTAAGACTTCTCACTTAAAAGTGAAGATGAATACCACCAGACCACAGTACTAAGTGATAGTATTTTTTGTGACCTGTATAAAAAAGTTTTGAGTTCGAATTTGGTAAATAATAAGTTCGTAACTAATTTAACATCAATTTATTTAGTCTAAAATGTATCGATGTTTTAGAAAATTACAATGACAAAAGAAAAATTAAAATTATATAAAAATTAAGGGGGCAATTGATTAAAATAAACTTTTAAGGGGTCAAATCGCCAATGGGTTACAAGTGTGGGGCAAATCGCAGAATATCCTTTGTATATTTTTGGTCGAATTCGCTGAATAACCTGGGTGTTGCGGTCAAAGAAATATTTTGTTTTCTCCAGCGCGTGAGCTAGCACCTGCCGCTTCCACTCCCGCAATACTCAGCTGCTCAACCGGAGAAATCACCCTGACCGGCGGAGGGGTAAGTCTGAGTTGCAGAAACCTGATTCGCGCGCAGGGACGGCGGAAGAAAGAGGCTCAGGTTGATATCCGCGCGCAGATTTTGGCCGGCATATCAACTCACCGCTCCCAGGTTGCTTATATCTCAACTGCAAACAATTCATAGATTAAATTTTATTGTCAAAGTAACAGCAGATGTCCAGATGATTTTTTTTTGTAAATAAAGAAGAAAACTTTGGTATTTCTGTAGCCTGTTGGGTGAAATTAAAGGTTGCCCATTTTCTGATTTACTGAAAAACTAGTAGGGTTAAATTGCCATTGAAGAATTATGAATTAAATTAGCTAACTTTGTTGTTGAATTGTTTGATTTGTGGTTGATGCATATGGATTTTGTAGTTTATGCACCGGAGCATAGTAGAATTTTCGTGATGCATAACATTGAAGTGTCATATATTTCCAACAGGATTTTATTTTGGCAGACTATTAAACTGAGAAATACTGATTCCTGCGCGTATTCGGTTCAGAGTTGAAGAATGGTGAGTACATTCATGATCCTCCCTAACTCTTTCGTTTTGTTACATTGTAATTGTTGGCACATGTCGATGAGTACATTAAGATAACGAAGGAATGAATAATCCTGCAAACAGAATCATTATATTGTAAGGAAATTGTGCTTAAAGAAACTCGGGTTTGTTTTTGATAATCTAGTGGAAACTCAATTGGTTATTCATATTGATTAATACAAGGTTGGAACTTGGAACAGTGACTCCTCCGGTTATAGGAAGCAAATGTAGGCAACTTAGATGCAGTGTCCTCCTTTAAGTAATTTCATGTGTAAAGCCATGTTATTGGGTGCTGGTTGCACAAGTGAACTTCTTGAAACTGCTTTGGGGGCATATTGAAGCTTTCCTTTCATAAAAGACCAAATTGAGAGCAAAATATGAGGTTTTGGAACACAATTCGGAATAAGACTACCAAAAATGTAGGTGTCCATATCTGAAGCCTTTGAGTTTGAGATATGGATTTGATGCTAAGTTGCGTTTTGGTCATATTTGTGCTTGGAGATTCAACCTATTTATTGTGATTTCTTTGATCAGAGTGCGTCTAGTACTTGAAAAGAAGGGATTGAAATTTTGTGTGGCCTGTACTTTAGGTCACTGAAGGTCTTGTTCTTCGACTATGATATGTTGTTCGTTTTAGCGGTTACATATTTAAGAAATTTGTACGGAATGGAAGACTAAGAAAAGATTAGTGGTTTCAATGTCCATTTTATCATTAACGGAAAGGAAATAAATGTATGCCTGATTTGTTTATATGTATGTTTTCCAGGCCATGTATATCCGTGTTAAGCGTAGTAAGACAACTTACTTTATCCAGTGTGAACCAACTGAGACAAGTTTAGATATTAAGCAGAAATTGCATGATCTTACTGATCAACCAGTCAATGATCAGCGCTTAATCTTAGTCAGTACCGGGGAAGTATTGGAGGATTCAAAGACATTGGCAGATCAGAAGGTATGAAACATAAGTTGCAGTTTCCTCCCTCCTACTTGAGCTTAAGAGATTCAATACTACGATTAAATTTCATCACATTGACATTCTAAATACTGATCCATTGAGCTCCAAATGCGTTGATATCTTCATTGATGTTTATATGTCCTTTCAGGTTGAAAATGATGCCGTTGTTGCATTGGCCTTCAGAAAAGGCAAGTCTCTCATCCTTTTGTTCTTTCAATTCTCACCTTAAGTTAACTCCAAGCTCATATTTGGCATGTCTACTTTGTTCTCGGGGTTGTTAGTGGTTGATACGGGTTGAAAACTGAACGCCTGTTTGTCGAGCCACATTCATGGATGAAAATACACTGCATCCCTATTAAATGGTAGCCGCTGTAGGTGATGTAGAACAGATGGAAAGCCTATTGAATTACATTGGCATGAAATCTTGAAACCCGGAGGGAAAAGGCGCAAAATAGGGCAGAATATGCATTCCCGTCGTGAATTGGATTGTGACATATTTCAGACACTGTTTGAGGACCATTTTGATTTAGTCATGTTTTTTAAGACCAGATTGTGTATTGTTCTTTATCTTATGTTTGCTTTGGACTTGATGGCCTCCAGATGACAATGAGTTTGAAGAGGTTAACATTGTACGACCAGACGACTTCTGTCAGTCTCGTGATGCAGATGCAGGCAATTGGTGAAGTCGGAAACATTGCTTCGGCGGTAGTCTAAATCTGAGATTGTTTCCTTCTCGTGCTCGGATTTTTAGGACAATAATTGTTATATTTAGCAAACAGTTGTGTTAAAGTCTAGATGAAATAATTCATTCATGAAATTGACAGCATTAGTAGTATTTGTATGAAATAAACAAAAGATAGTGGTGCTAAAAAAATGATTACAGAGATTGTTGATCCTACTTTATATGATGGAAAACTTGGATAAATATAAAAGGGTTAAAATCACAAAGAGTCCTTGTGATATTGCAGTCATAACTTTTGTCCATTACGTTATGAATCGATTAATGTCGTCTGCCACGTTATTGCTCGGTCCTTAATCGGAAAATCTGTTGGTGTGGTTGACGTGTGGGTAAAGTGTCTCCTAGTACTGTCTGCCCAAAAGATTTTTTCCTTCTTTTTCTGGGAAAAATAGACTAGTTGATGGCTTGATCACGGTAGTGTACCATTCTGGGGGCCGGGAGAACTTACAGAGTCATTTTAGCTTCTCCTGGTCACTATTGTATGATTCACCAGCGTTAAGAATCAAACCTATGACGTGTCATGTGAAATACATGCATAAAATTCGCCTCCAACAACTGAGCCACCTAATTCTTATTTTCGGTTGTCATCGCCGAGTTGTATTGAGCTTGGCCCTTCTGCTCCCATTGGGCCTCAAAAATGAAGGATTTTCGACCCAAAACGGCGTGTCCTTTCACTGGAAATTTGCCTCCTTATCCCAAACCAAAAGCTCACTCACTCGTCAGGAAAACGCGACTCTCCGGTCTCCACAGCTCAGCGGAAAAGCCATGTCCCTCCTTCCCTCCACCTCCGAGCTTTGCTGACATTGAAACACAAAGAAATCGCAGGGGACGTCAAGAACAAGTACGAGGGCATATGGAGGCTGTCCAAGCTCGGCGTCTCCGATGGCTTGCTCGAACAGATTGCCAAAGTCCCCGAATTTCCCGGTAATTTCATCCGGCAGCAGTTGTGTTCTGTGTCAAACATTTTTGTTCAAGTTTTCACATTTTTCTTGTACGTCTCTTGTTTTCCGTTTAAGGTTCCTTCGATGCTGCCGACGGAGGCCTTCACGGTGGTTCTGAAATCTTTTGATGCAAGGAAGGTATGTTATTTTGTTCTGAGTTTTGGTTTATGGTCGAAAGTTAGAGTCTTGGAAAAATGGCGATTCGCGTCGCGTCTGTGAATTTGTTTCAAATGGTAAAGGAAGAGTTGTGCTGATTTTGATTTTGTTGCCCGGCAAGTAATGTGCTGAAAGCACCGAAATTCGTATACATTGTGGAGATGGATGTCGACAAACTTCTGTGTCTCGAGCCTCGCGCTTGGGACTTCATTTCCGAGTTGGAGCCGAAAGTCGGGCTGGTAGAACATGCCTCCAGATTTGATCAGTATAATACATGACTTTGAAAAAGTACATCAAGGTACAGTTTCTAGCGGTGGTGGACATTACACGAAAAATGGATCCGGAAGGACATACACGCACCCCACGGCTACAAAACCAAAAATTTCAGCGGTGGGTAGCGAACCATCAGGGTTGTTTGCCGCCCTTGTCCTTGCGGAATTTGGTGCAAAAGGAGAAATAAGTACACAGCATTTTTATTTTCCTACAAACCTGCTGTTTAATCTTATTCGTTGCTTTCATTTTGTTGATTTAATCTGATGGTCAAAAATAAAGTGTTGCGTTAAAATCAACTCCATCTTCGTAATACTACCAACAGAAATGCTTAGGAGACTTCTTTAAAAGTGGGACTTGCCATGAACATTCCGTCGCTTTATGTGTTTGGAATAATATTTTATAATATTGGCACAAAATTGACGTTAAAGTGTGAGGTGTTAGACAGTCCATGGAAATTGACGTTAGCATTTCTGTACTACCAAATGCGCAAGTGGATTAAAGCTTTTAACATGCTAAACAAAATTCCACCCAAAGTTTTCAAAATTCCTCGGATCCTCCCAAAGTGTACTACAATTGCTCGAGTGGATTACTTACAGCATGTGAACGTCTACTACAATTGCTCGAGTGGATTAATTACAGCATGTGAACGTATACTACAATTGCTTAAGTAGATTAATTAGAGCATTAAACATGCTCAACCAAACTTCAATTATTTACGCATATGGTCTGTCAGTGTCTATATATGAACAACATGATAGATGATGATACTCAAATCTAAGGTTTTATCAAAAGACTAGTATATACTTACTACTTACTGCTGGTATATTCTAATTCCGGCCGTCCGACGTTACCCGATTATGGCTACCCCCTCCGGGCACCTCCTCCTTAAGCTGCTTGTTTGCACGGTGGTGGTGGTTATGGTGGCGGCTCTTGCGCCCAAGGTTGAAGAGGGAACCTTCGTTTGTGATATTATTCAGGTGCAGGAAACCATGTGGGCATGAAGACCATACATCTTTAAACGTGGGGAGTTGACTAAAGCTTGCTGCAATGGGGTCAAGACCGTCTACAGAGATGTTAAGACCACCGTTGACCGCCAGGCGGCCTGCGAGTGCATCATAGATTTAGTCCCGTTTAATCGTACTAGTGAAACCCGGATTGCTGGCCTTCCTACCAAGTGTGGGATTCCCAACAATAACTGCACAATGTGACAGGCTCCCATCCGTCCCAATATCTAATAGCCCAGAGCTAAGGCCAAAGTATTGTTTTTTCTTTGTCATTTCCATTTACCTGCTGACTGCTGTTATGTTTATATTGTTCTCTAAGGATTCCTAGGCTCCGATCCGAACCTTAAGAGAGTTCGTTGTACCAAATGCAAAGGCTCGGGATCCTGTATTAAGCTAGTAATGTGATGTGAGAAAAGCATGAATATTGAAGTAACTTTATCTATGTCTCTTTCTGTTATTTCCCTTTTACGGTTTCTATCCTATCAACGATCCTGTATTAAGCTAGTAATGTGATGTGAGAAAGGCATGAATATTGAAGCAACTTTATATATGTATCTTTCTGTTATTTCCCTTTTACGGTTTCTGTCCTATCAACTTGATATCAGGAGCCTCTCGACCCTATGAGCAAAAAGGGTCAAGGCGCCGCTGACGCCAGCCGTTTCTGGCCATTTAACCACCGGTTGTCTCCATCAACGCTTGCAATGACTCTTCAAACCCTAAGTATATATTCCTCGGATCCTCATTGTTCAAGTGGATTAATTAGAACATGTGCATCTACTACAATTGCTTAAGTGGATTAATTAGAGCATTAACCAAGCTCAACCAATCTCCACCAATCATCTCATATATGCATTTTTTTTGGGGGGGGGGGGGGTGTGTGTTTGTCTCTATTGTTCTATGTAAACAGCGTTATATATAAATCTACGTACAGTTTCATAAAAAAAAGGTATACATAGTACGTGCTAGTATATACACAGCTACAGCTCCTTAAGCTGCTTGTTTGCATGGTGACGTACCGTTGTGGCTGGTGCGCCCATGGCGGCGGCAGAACCAAAAGGCTTGCCGCGAAACATGGACCCCATCTTTTGAAGGTGGGGGGTTGACTCAATCTTGCTGCAATGTGGGGTCAAAGACCATTTGCAAATTAAGATGATGAGAGACTACAGTTGACCTGCGAAATTAAGGCTTGCGGATTAAAAAGATTATTTGCAATCGTTAATTAAAACAACTGCAAATATGAGTACACCCCTTAAAATTCAATTTTCTTTAATTAAAACCCATCATGATAAATTTCTTTAACAAAAACTCAATGACTAAGCTCCAACTAAGCAATTTCCATAATTAAGTTTGACTTGACAAAATTTGTATTTTTGGATGTCTAAATTACCCCTAATAACACACTTACTTTGGGTCTCTCACTTATTATCTACATTTATTTTACATTATTTCATTCAATTAAATGTTCAAATACCTTATGGGGATTTGGAAAA
>JAOTRO020186409.1:0-18566 GCA_028566515.2 Pyracantha coccinea | reverse complement strand
GCCCACTCACCTGGAATCTGCGCTACGACTCCCTAACATCAGAATCAAGGCGTCCCGAACGCTCGGCGCCTAAAACAATTATCAAACCACATCTCAGAGCTCTTATCCATAGAATATGTAATTCACATAACACATATCCTCAAGGGCATTCAAGAAATAATGCGAGATCCGTTGATCAAATGTCAACCGTCGACTAAGTTCGACGGTAGGGTCATAACCCCACATAACTCAATTTGGAAGATCCACAACTCAGATTTCCGATCCGTCACTTCCCAAGATACGCATTAAGCTTCTAGAACAACATACTAAAATTTCATTACGATCCAACGGTTGGATCTCCGCTAATTTCCAAATCTGAGTGGCGGTTAACATTTTATTTTATGAACTTACAAATCTAATTTGGGAAGATCCGCCCATTCGATTCCCAATCTGTAAGTTCCTACATTCTTCAAATATTACGTACTACTACGTACCAAAGTTTGGTGATGATCCGACGGTTGGATCGTCAATTCACATTTTGGCCTAACCATGAATCGTATCAAAATTAAGTCCAAATGATCGACCAACGTTAAGCCACTATCAAAACTGAACTCAAGACATTAATTATAGCATGCAAACAACATTGGCGGCTCACTGGCCACGCGCCGTCGCACGCGCCGCCGTGGGTGGCGGTCGGCCCTCTCGGCTCGCCGGAAAATCCAACTATTTCTAAAAATTACCAAAATATGCAGATTTGAAGATCTCAATGAGTAGAACAACTTTCATATCTTCGGCCAAGGCCAATTTGGCCTGGAAACACTTCAATTTCGCCAAAATCCGTAAGAACCATAGAAATGGGTGAGCTTCAATTCGACCTCCAAACTTGTTCCAACGTCTCTACCACTTCTTGGGCTTTGTTCCAGATCCTAAGGATATGCTATGGTTTTTAGTAATTGAAAGAAAACATTTCTAGATTTGAAGAATTTGTACACTAACCCACCGCACACACACCGCACGGTTTTATCAAGTTTCAAGGCCAAATTCCTTGATTTTTGGGATGTAATAGGAAGAGGGAAGATCATAGAGGGTTTTCCAAGTGATGGTTTGAAGTAACTCACAGGAAAAAGGGTGTAAAATCGTCGAAAATGGATGAAGAACATCGGCGGGTCGCGTGGGTCACAGGTCTTCAACCCGTTTCTGATCTTCTTCCTCCGCTTCTCGCCCTCTCTCATTTCCTCCTTTTCCCTGTTCCGATTGGTCAGTCTCACTCTCTCTTCTTCCAATTCGGCCATGCTCTCTCCTTTCTCTCCCGGAGCTTCTGCTCTCATCGTTTCTTCCCTTCTTCTTCCTCCAATTGGCTGACCCATCTCTCTCTTCTTCTAATTGGGCAAAGCCCATCCTTTTATTTTTCTTTCCTTTCAATCCGCGCCCTTCATTTGAATTTTCCTTTAATCTGGGCCATCCAAATGGCACACCAGATTTTTATAATAAAATTCAATAAAATCCCCAAACTTCAAACTTTAATAACGTCTTCATTATTACTCGAAATCACGAACCGCGTGTGCCCACGCGTCCGTAGCAATGAGTACTACGAGGTTATGCCAAGAAAACAAATCTTAGATTGCATGACACAATAAATAACCTCGAACAACGCATGTGCCTCAAAGGGCATTTTTGTAAAATCCTTTATAATAAATTTAAAAACTCTTAAAATTAGGGACGAGCTGTCACAATTATTATTCTCCTAGTAGCACATTATATGTGTTTTCTTGCTTAAGTTCCAATGGGGGTCAAACAAACGCTTGTTTGTTTTTATTTTTGCCGAAAATATTCCAAAAGCAAACCAAATAGAAAAATTGTGTGCTTTTGACACAGAATAAAATTTTGATGTTTTTAGCACTCATTCAGATGATCCTAGTAGTGCATTATTCATATTCATTTGCTTCAGTTCTACTAGGTGTCAAACTCACGCTCATTTGTTTTAATTTATGCCTAATATAGATGAAATGCACTTGAAATAGAAAAACTTTGTACCTTTGATGCCCAATAAGCTTCTAATCATTTAAGTACTCATTCTAATGTTCCTTGTAGCACATTATGTGTGTTTATTTTCTTATGTTTCAACAGGTGTCAAACACACGCTCATTTCTTTTTATTTGTGCCGAAAACAGTCCAAATGCACTCCAAATAGAAAAACTGTATTGTTTTAACACCCAAAAAGCTTTTCACATTTCAAGTACTCATTCTTATGGTCCTAGTAGTGCATTACATGTGTTAGTTTGCTTAAGTTCTATTGGCTGTGAAATCTAAGCTCATTTGTTTTTATTAATTCGGAAAACAATCCAAACGCACTGTAAATAGATAAAATGTGTACTTTTGGCAAGCTATAATTTTTTGGTTTATGGTCCTAGTAGCTCATTATATGTGTTTATTTTCTTAGGTCCCAATGGGTATCAAATGCATGCTCGTTTGCTTTTATAAATGTCGAAAATAGTCCAAATGCACTCCAATAAAGAAACTATTTACTTTCGACATGCAATAAGCTTTTGATCTTTTAAGAACTTATTCTTATGGTCCCAGTAGCGCATTATATGTATTTATTTTCTTAAGTTTCAATGGGTGTCAATCACACGCTTGTTTGTTTTTATGATTGATAAAAATAGTCTAAACGAACTCCAAATAGTAAAACTATGTGCTTTGACACCCCACAAGGTTTTTATATTTTGACTAATCATTCTTATGGTCCGAGTACTACATTATATGTGTTTATTTCCTTAAGTTCCAATGGGTGTCAAGCGCACGCTCGTTTGTTTTTATTTATGTCAAAAACAATCCAGACGCACTCCAAATAGAAAAACTGTCTACTTTCGACACCTAATAATATTTTGATCGTTTAAGTACTCATTCTTATGTGTTTATTTACTTAAGTTTAAATGGGTGTCAAACGTACGCACGTTTGTTTTTATTAATGCCAAAAACAGTAAAAATGCACTCCAAATAGAAAACCTGTGTACTTTTGACACCCATTAAGCATTTGATCTTTTGAGTACTCATTCCTATGGTCCTAGTATCACATTTTATGTGTTTATTTTCTTCAGTTCCAATGAGTGTCAAACGCACGCTCTTTTTTTTTATTCATGCCGAAAACAGTCCAAATGCACCCTAAATAGAAAAACTGTGTGGTTTTGACACCTAATGAACTTTTGATCATTTAAGTGTTCATTATTATGGTCCAAGTAGCGCATTATATGTGTTTATTTACTTAAGGTCCAATAGGTGTCAAATGCACGCTCGTTTATTTTTACTAATGTTGAAAACAATCCAAACGCATCTGAAATAGAAAAACTGTGTGCTTTTGGCATCCAATAAACTTTTGATCTTTTGAGTACATATTTTTATGATCCAAGTAGCACATTATATGTTTTTATTTTGTAAAGTTTCAATGGGTGTTAAACGCATGCTCATTTGGTTTTATTAATGCCGAAAACAGTCCAAGTGCACTCTCAATAGAAAAACTGTGTGCTTTTAACATCCAATAAGTTTTTCATCTTTTGAGTAGTTAGTCTTATGATCCTAGTAGTGCATTATATATGTTTATTTGCTTCAGCTCCAATGGTTGTCAAACACACACACGTTTGTTGTTGTTAATGATGAAAGTAGCCGAAGTGCACCAGAAATTGAAAAACTGTGTGCTTTTGATACCCAACAAACTTTTGATCTTTTGAGCACCCATTCTTATGGTCCAAGTACCATAATATATGTGTTCATTGACTTAAGTTTCATTTGGTGTCAAACGCAGGCTCGTTTGTTTTTATTCTTGCCGAAAACAATCCAAATGCACTCCAAATGGAAAAGCTGTATGGTTTTGACACTTAAAAAGTTTTTGATCTTTTGAGTACTCTGTCTTATAGTCCTAGTACCACATTGCATGTGTTTTTTTGCCTAAGTTCTAATGGTTGTGAAATGCATGCTTGCTTATTTTTATTAATGCCAAAAACAGTCCAAATGCACTCCGAATACAGAAACTGTATGCTTTGACATGTTGCTTTTGATTTTTTGGGCACTCATTCTAATAGTCCTAGTAGCACATTATATCTGTTTATATTCTTAAGTTCCAGGGGGTGTCAAATGCACGCTCGTTTGTTTTTATTAATGTCGAAACTAGTTCAAATGCATTCCAAATAGAAAAACTGTGTAATTTTGACATGCAGTAAGCTTTTGATCTTTTGAGCACTCATTCCTATGGCCCTAGTAGCACATTATATGGATTTATTTTCCTATTTTCCGATGGGTGTCAAACGCACGCTCGTTTGTTTTTATTTATGCCGAAATAGTCCAAAATACACTCCAAATAGAAAAACTATGTACTTTTGATGTCCAATAAACTTTTGATTTTTGGAGTAATCATTCTTATGGTCCAAATAGTGCATTATATATGTTTATTTTCTTAAGTTCCAATGGGTGTCAAACACAAGCTCTTTTTTTTCCTATTAATGCTAAAACAGTCCAAATGCACTCACCCAAGAAAAACTGTATTCTTTTGACACCCAATAAAGATTTGATCTGTTAAGCACTCATTCTTATGGTCCTAGTAGCACATTACATGTGTCTATTTGCTTAAGTTCCAATGGTTGTGAAATGCACACTCATTTGTTTTTATTAATGCAAAAACAATCCAAATGCACTCTAAATAGAAAAACTTTTTCATTTTGACATGCAATAAGCTTTTGATCTATATGCCTAAATTTCAATGGGTATCAAATGCATGCTTGTTTGTTTTTATTTATGCTGAAAGAGCCCAAATGCACTCCAAATAGAAAAACTTGTACTTTTGACACACAATAAACTTTTAATCTTTTGAGTACACATTCTTACGGTCCCAGTAGCGCAGTGTATGTGTTGATTTATTTCAGTTGCAATAGGTGTCAAACGCAGCCTCGATTGTTTTTACAAATACCGAAAATAGTCCAAATGAAAATTATTTTGTACCTTTGACACATCTCTTGAGTACTCATTATTATGTCCCTTGTAGAAAATTATATGTGTTTATTTTCTTAAGTTCTAACAGGTGCCAAACGCACGCTCGTTTCTTTTTATTTATGCCGAAAACAGTCTAAATGCACTTCAAATAGAAAAACTGTGTCCCTTTGACACACAATAAGCTTCTGATAACTCATTCTTATGGTCCTAGCAGTAAATTACATGTGCTTGTTAGCAATTCTAATGGTTGTTAAGCGTACGCTCGTTTGTTTTTATTAATGCCGAAAACAATCCAAATGCAATCCAAATTGATAAACTGTGTACTTGTGATAGGCAATAAGCCTTTGGTCTTTTGAGCACTTATTCTTATGGTCCTAGTAGTGCATTATATGTTTTTATTTGCTTAAGTTTCAATGGGAATCGATCACATGCTCGTTTGTTTTTATGAATGTCAAAAACAGTCAAAATGCACTCCAAATTGAAAAACTGTGTACTTTTGACACGCTATAAGTTTTTATATTTTGAGTACACATTCATATGGTTTTAGTACCACATTAAATGTGTTTATTTCCTTAAGTTCTAATGGTTGTCAAGCGCAAGCTTGTTTGTTTAAATTTATGCCGAAAAACTGTGTGCTTTTGGCACCCAATCAGCTTTTGATCTTTTGAGTACTCATTCTTATGGTCCTAGTAGCGCATTATATGTGTTGATTTGCTTAAGTTTCAACGAGTGCCAAATGTATGCTCGTTTGTTTTTATTAATGCTGATAACAATCAAATGCAGTCCATGTAGAAAAATTGTGTACTTTTGACATGCACTAAGCTTTTAGTATTTTTGGCACTCATTCTTATGTTCCTAGTAGAACAGTTATGCATTTATTTGTTTGAGCTCCAATGGGTGTCCAACGCACGCTCATTTTTTTTATTAATGTCGAAAATAGTCCAAATGCACTCCAAATAGAAACACTGTGTGCTCTTCCACCAAGGCCACCAGATCAAGTGATCTGGGCCTTTCAAATTTCATCTAACGGCCCACCTGTTTTGACCCCTTAAAAGCTGTGATAAGTTTTGGTCATTTGATGAAATTTGGAGGACCTGGATCACTTGATCTGTTGGCCTTAGTGGAAGAGATCCGAAGAGGATCTCTTTCCCATTTGTATGGTCCAAGTAGCGCATTATATGGTTCTATGTTCTTAAGTTCCAATGGTGTCAAACGCACGCTCGTTTATTTTTATCAATATCGAAAACAGTCCAAATGCGCTCCAAACAGAGAAACTGTGTACTTTTGACACGCCATAAGATCTTTTGGGCACTCATTGTTATGGTCCTAGTAACACATGACATGGGTTTATTTAGTTTAGTTCCAATGGTTGTCAAACACACGCTGATTTGTTTTTATTAATGCCGAAAACAATCCTAATACACTCCTAATAGAAAAACTATGTGCTTTTGACACCCAATAAGCTGTTGTTCTTTTGAGTACTCATTCTTATTGTCCTAGTAGCACATTACATGTGTTTATTTGCTTAAGGTCCAATGGTTGTAAAATGTACGTTCGTTTGTTTTTATTAATGCCAAAACAATCCAAATGCACTCCAACAAGAAAAACTGTGTGCTTTTGACACCTAATGAGCATTTGATAGTTTAAGTACTCATTTTTATTGTCCTAGTAGTGCATTACATGTGTTTATCTTCTTAAGTTCCAATGGTTGTGAAGCGCACACTCGTGTGTTTTTATTATTGCCAAAACAGTACAAATGCACTCCAAATACCAAAATTGTGCGCTTTTGACACCCAATAAGCTTCTGATCTTTTAAGTCTCATTTTTATGGTCCAAGTAGAGCATTATATTTAATTGTTTAATTAAGTATCAATGGATATCAAATGAACGCTTGTTTATTTTCATTAATTCTGAAAACAGTCCGGATGCACTCGAAATAGAAAAACTATTTGCTTTTGACACCCAATACGTTTTTTATCATTTGAATAATAACTTTTATGGTTTTAATAGCACATTACATGTGTTTATTTGATTAATTCCTAATAGTTGTGAAACGCACGCGTGTTTGTTTTCATTAAAGCTGAAAACAGTCCAACTGCACTCTAAATAGAAAAACTGCATAATTTTGATACACAATAAGCTTTTTATTTTTTAAAACTAAATCTTATGGTCCTAGTAGAGCATTAAATGTGTTTATTTTCCTAGGTTCCAGTGGGTGTCAAGCCACGCACATTTGTTTTTATTTGTGCCGAAAAAATTGGGTACTTTTGACACGCAATAAACAATTGATTTTTTGGGTACTCATTCTTATGGTCCAAGTAGCACAATATAAGTATTTATTTTCTTAAGTTTCAAGGGTTGTCAAATACACACTCTTTTGTTTTTATTCAAACAGAAAACAGTCGAAATGCACTCCAAATACAAAAATTGTGTAGTTTTGGCACCCAATAAGCTTTTGATCTTTTTAGTACTCATTCCTATGGTCCTAGTAGCATATGATAAGTGTTGATTTGCGTTAGATCTAATAGATATCAAACGCATGCTCGTTTGTTTTTATTAATACCAAAAAAGTCCAAATGCACTTGAAATTGAAAAAATGTGTGCTTTTAGCACTCAATAAGCTTTTAACTTTTGAGCACTCATTCATAAGGTCCTAGTAGCACATGATCTGCATTTCTTTGCTTAATTTCCACTTTGTGTCAAACTCATGCCCGTTTCTTTTTATTTCTGCCGAAAACAGACTAAATGCACCCGAAATAGACAAACTTTTTACCTTTGACACCCAATAAGCTTCTAATACTTTGAGTACTCATTCTTATGTTACTTGTAGCTCATTATATGTGTTTATTTGCTTAAGATCCATCAGGTGTCAAATGCACGCTTGTTTCATTATATTTATGCTGAAAACAGTCGAAATGCACTCCAAATAGAAAAACTCTGTGGTTTTGACACCCGATAAGCTTTTGATCATTTGAGTACTCATTCTTATGGTCCTCGTAGTGATATGTGTTTATTTGCTTCAGTTTCAATGGGCATCAAACACACGCTCATTTGTTTTTATTAATGCCAAAAACAGTCCAAATGCACTTGAAACAAAAAAATTGTGTACTTTTGACACGCAATAAACTTTTCATCTTTTGAGTAATCATTCTTGTGGTCCAAGCGGCGCAGTATATGCATGTATTTTCTTAAGTTTCAATGGGTGTCAAAAGCACGGCCGTTTGTTGTTATTAATGTCGAAAACCGTCCATATGCATCTAAAATAGAAAAACTGTGTGCTTTAACACCTTTTAAACTTTCGATCTTTTGTGTTCACATACTTATGGTCCAAGTATCCCATTATATACGCTTATTTTCTTAAGTTTCAATGAGTGTCAAATGTACGGTCATTTGTTTTAATCAATGCCGAAAACAGTCCAAATGCATTCCAAAAGAAAAACTATGTGCTTTTGACACCCAATAAGTTTTTGATCTTTCAAGTACTGATTCTTATGGTCATAGTAGCGCATTATATGTGTTTGTTTGCCTTAGTTTCTAATGGCTGTGAAATGCACGCTTGTTTGTTGTTATTATTCTTGAAAACTGTCCAAATGCACTCCAAAGGGTGTCAAATGCATGATTGTTTCTTTTTATTAATGCCTAAAATAATCTAAATGCACTCTAAAAAGAGAAATTGTGTACTTTTGACAGGCAATAAGCTTTTAATCTTTTGAGCACCTATTCTTGTGGTCTAAGTAGCTCATTATATGTGTTTAGTTTCTTAAGTTCCAATGGGTGTCAGACGCACGCTAGTTTTTTTTTTTTGGTTGATGCCGAAAACAATCCAAATGCATACCAAATAGGAAAACTGTATACTTTTGGCAGTCAATAAACTTCTAATATTTTGAGTACTCATTCTTATGGTCCTAGTAGCACATTATATGTGCATATTTTCTTACGTTCCAATGGGTGTCAATCACACACTCGTTGATTTTTATGAATGTAGAAAACAGTCCAAATGCACTCCAAATAGAAAAATTGTGTACTTTTGACACCCAACAAGTTCTTGATGTTTTGATACTCATTCATATGCTCCTAGTAGTGTATTATATGTGTTTATTTTCTTAGGTTCCAATGGGTCTCAAACGCACGCTCGTTTGTTTTTATATACGCCGAAAACAATCCAAGTGCACTCCAAATAGAAAAAATGTGTATTTTTGACACCCAAGAATAGGCTTTTGATCTTTTAAGTACTCATTCTTATGCTCCAAGTAGCACATTATATGTGTTTGTTTGCTTAAGTTTCAGCGGGTGTGAAACACAAGTTCGTTTGTTTTTGTTAATGTAGAAAACAGTCCAAATGCACTTCAAATAGAAAAACTATGGATTTTTGACACCCAATAAGCATTTAAACTTTTGAGCACTCATTCGTAAGGTTCTAGTAGCACATTATATGTGTTGATTTGCTTTAGTTCCAATGGGTGTCAAACATCTGCTCCTTTGTTTTTTTATTATTGCCGAAAACTCTTTGCTTTTGACACCCAATAAACTTTTGGTCTTTTGAGTGCTCATTCTTATGGTCCAAGTAGCGCAGCACATATGTTTATTTTCTGAAGTTTCAATGGGTGTCAAACATACGCTCATTTGTCATTATTAATGCTCAAAACAGTCCAAATACACCCTAAATATAAAAACTGTGCGTTTCTGACACGTAATAAGCTTTTGATCCTATGAGAACTCATTCTTATGGTCCTAGAAACGCATTACACTTATTTGTTTGCCTAAGTTCTAATGGTTGTGATACGCATGCTCATTTATTTTATTAATGCCAAATACAGTCTAATTGCACTCCAAATAGAAAAACTGTGGACTTTGGCACCCAATAAGCTTTTGGTAATTTAAGCACTCATTCAATTTTTCTAATAGCGCATTATATGTGTTTATTTGCTTGAGTTCCAATGGGTACCAAACATGCACTCGTTTGTTTTTATTAATGCCCAAAACAGTCAAAATTCACCTGAAATAGAAAAACTGTGCGTTGTTGACACCCAATAATCTTTTGATCATTTGAGTACTCATTCTTGTGGTCCAAGTGGCGCATTATATGCAATTGTTTTCTTAAGTTTCAATGGGTGTTAATGTGACAGCCCGTCCTTGATTTTAAGAGTTTTTAAATTCTTAATAAAGAATTTTACAAAAATGCCCTTTGAGGCACCTGCATTGTTCAAGGTTAATTGTTGTGTCGTGCCATCTAAGATTTGTTTTCTTGGCATAACCTTGTAGTACTCATTTCTACGGACGCGTGGGCACAGATGGTTCGTAATTTGGAGTTATAACGAAGAAGTTATTAACGTTTGAAGTTTGGGATATTTTAGTAATTTAATTATTTGGGGTAGTATTTCAGTTTTTAAAGGGGTTGGGCGCTGCCCAGTTAGAGAAGAGAGGGATAAGGACTGCCAATTAGAAATAAAAGAAAGAAGAACGGGGATTGGCTGCCCAATTTGGAAGAAGAAAAGGGAGACTAATCGGAACAAGGAGTGAGTGGGACAGACCAACCAGAAGAGGGAAAAGAAGGAAAGGAGGGAGAGAGAAACGAGGGGGATCGGCCGGATCCATTTGACCAGCGCGCGAGACATGGGTTTTCAACACATTTCCATCTTGAATTTAGGAAGATTGGGTTTGAAATTGTAGAGATTTTGCACCGGTGGGTGTAAAGGGGTCGTGATGAAATCCGACAAATTCTAAAGCAATTTCTTTCAATTGCCATCACCCATAGCATTCTCTAGAGGCCTAGAACAAAGCCCAAGCAATGGGTGGGACGGCAGAGTTGGTTTGAAGATGGATTGAGCACACCAAAAACCTAGGGTTTCCGATGGGTTTTGTTGAAATTGGAGGCTTTGCCGACCGAATTGTCCTTGGTCACAGTTATGAAAGTTGCTTTACTCATTGAGATCTTCATTTCTACAAATTTTGGTAATTTTTGGAAATAGTTGGATTTTCCGGCGAGCCGGGGCGGCCGACCGCCACCCACGGCGGCGCGTGACCAGTGAGCCGCCAATGTCATTATATGCTATATTTGATGTCCTAGATTCAGTTTTGATAGCGGCTTAACGTTGATTGATCATTTGGACTTAAATTCGGTATGAGTCATGGTTAGGCCAAAATGTGAATCGACGATCCAACCGTCGGATCGTCACCAAACTTTAATACGTTGTAATACGTAATATTTGAGGATCATAGGAACTTACGGATCGGGAATCTGATGGATGAATCTCCCCGAATTGGATTTGTAAGTTCATAAAACAAAAGGTTAATCGTCACATAGTTTTGGAAATTGGCGAAGATCCAACCGTCGGATCATGACGAAATTTTAGTATGTTGCCCTAGAAGCTTAATGTGTATCTTGGAAATTGACGGATCGGAAATCTGAGCTGTGGATCTTCCAGATTGAATTATGTGGGGTTATGACCCTGCCGTCGAAATTAGTCGACGGTTGACCCTTAAAAGACCTTTTTTTTAACCGGCATTACACACCTCTTCAGATGTTTTGAACGTGTTTTAAAATAGAGAAATTGAATCACATTATTGCTAGCCTATTGTGAGGCACTAATTAAAAAAAAAGCACAAAAAAATTAATTATTAAAAAATATTGTTAAAATGTCAAAAATGCCCCTTCCTTATTTGATGCATTATTTTGTGATGTCTTTGAAGTTTTTTGTCTTGGGAGCATTTTTGTCCAAATTTTGTTATTGAAGTTTGGTGACACCAAAATCACTGTTCACTTTTTCATTTTCTCTCTCTCTCTCTCTCTCTCTCTCTCTCTCTCTCTCTCTCCCTCCCTCTATATATATATATATTTATTGACAACTAATTTAATAACATTATTATCCATACCTGTTTTTATAACCAGCATTACATACCTTTTCAGATGTTTTGAAAGTGTTTAAAAATGAAGAAATTGAATCACATTATTGCTAAACTATTGTGAGGCACTAATTAAAAAAAACCACAAAAAATTGATTATTAAAAAATGCTATTAAAATGACAAAAAAAGCCCCTGCCTTATTTGATGCATTATTTTGGGATGCCTTTGAATTTTTTGTCTTGGGGGCATTTTGTCCAAATTTTGTTGTTGAAATTTGGTGACACCAAAATCACTATTCACTTTTCCATTGTCTTTGAATATAGATATTTTGAAAGATCAAGAAGTCCGGAGGCGCCACAGGTATTACCATTGTGTGGAATATAATGGAAAGATTTTTCGTTACGGTAGTTGAGCGAAACACCACCAATAGAAGAACTAAATCACCGTGAAATTACCATTACCATGAGATTAAATCAGAAACTGTATGTGATAGTAAGATATGACAACGGGGTTATATATCAGTCGTGTGACAATATTGCCTACAAAGATTTCAAGAAGAATAGTGCTATTCATACATTTATTTTTACTTTCTACACATTTTTGTTAATTTTTTGCCGTTAATATTCTTCAATTCATTCAATCCAACAGCCAAAAATTGAGAGAAACTTCTCACACAAACCACAGAACAAACTTGGCACCAATAATGGGTAGCTTTTATCGATGACAAAACAAGATATAACAAGGGTTTAATTAATTAATTAATTAATTGAACACTGATGGACCATTGTAATTTATAAAGCAGCCAATTATGCTAATGACACATGCCATTTTTGGACCCAATTGGCATAATAAATATGATCAAAGACTTTACGGGACAAGTGTACTTGTTTATATTAGCATTTAGCCACCAGTCACATACAGGAATTCCACTGTCAATTTTACTATATCACATATAGACCTTCTTGTATGTCGTTTATCGTTCTGATTATAATTTATTGTGGAGTCTCTTTTTTCATGATTTTGATTAAGTGAGTTAAATATAATAATTTAATATCAAATTCACCAACTAAGAGCTGAATCTAAAACCTCTAACTTTTAAATGAAGATCAGGAATACGGCAAGATCATAGTACTAAGTGAAAATTCATTATGATGTAGCATCAAATTTGAGTTATTTTAGATGCAATAAAATTAAAATGAGAAAGCAATGTTTAATGAAAAAAAGTGATTGAAAAATTAAAAATTCGAATACTATTTGTTGTTGTCATGTCTTGAAAGTTAATGTTCTGGACTTTTAGGTAGCTCCACAAGAGCCAAAAAAAAGAACAAGGTTTGGTGTTAACAAATCTCTGAGACTCTAGTCCCAAGGCTTGTTTTCCAGAAACTTGCACTAAGTTTCTAGATTATAGATTTTGTGACCATTCCACTATAAACACTTATGCCGTATTTATTATATTTTAGGAAGTCGTTATAATTTTATTATTTCATATTTTAATTTTCTTTTGGAGCTAAGACTATGTAAAGGTTGTATTTCGACATTCATTCATATTTATTATCAATTAAACTTTATAGAGATTTCAGTATTTTTTGTTGTATTCCGGCAGTATGCTCTTACGCTTATGTTTTAGGATTTGATGATGATCGATCCTATCTATCTCATTTCTCGTTGTATCTATTATAGAGTTTTTTTATTTTTTGTATTCGATATTTTACACTAATTTACATAGATGTAAGTGAGGGAGTTTAAATTTATTATGCAATAAATTTAAAGAAATTTTTTTTTTTTGGGTTGAATTTGAAAGAAAATTTATATCATGACAATCGATCATTATCATTCTTCTGATTATAAAATTATCTTTAATGTTCTTCATGAGAGGGCCAGCTTAATTATTGAAGGGAAAGAACATAGAAAAAGAGAAAATGGACACCAAGGAAGAAAGTGTTGGCTGACTTGACTCAGTATGAAAGGGTAAAAGTCAAAGGTGGGCTTGTACGAAATGGTGGTTGATTTTTTATGATGCTAAGATTTGCCTTGATTTTCATTTTTATTGTACTTTGTTGTCGTAGTTTAGTAATGTTATTGAGATTAAACTTATAAATTAAATAATATAAAAATCGATGATTAAATTATTACTTAATTGTTAATTTATGTGTTTATTTCTTAATTGTGACACATTATGTAGTTTGTAAATCTAATCTACAAATTTAGTCTACTTAAAATTACTCATGTGGTCTCAACAAGTACTGCAAGTTTTTGGAAGGAAAATAATACATAAGGTTTAGGAATTGGGTTTATAATGAAAGAAAAAAGTAGCTAGTAATAAAGTAAAGTTGAAGTTGAAGGAAGTACACTTTGATAAAATGAAGGAAACGGTCTTCTTGTTAGGCCAAGTAAACTGACTCTCTCTCTCTCTCTCTCTCTCTCTCTCTCTCTCTCTCTCTCTGTGTGGAAACGGTCTTCTTGTTAGGCCAAGTAAACTGACTCTCTCTCTCTCTCTCTTTTATGGTTTCTTATTCAACTTTTTCATATCTTCTTTTTTCTGTGTCTGATCGTAGACCTACTTAGTGTGAAAGGGTTACTTTAGCAGGGTTCAAAGCGCAATACAGCTCAAGGCCACTTCCTTCTCGAGGAATTTTTCTAACCAAACCAAAGCAATACAGCACAAGTACATTCAAGAAATGGAAACAAAACTGTTCTTCATGTGTGAGCTAACTTTCATGAATTGCTGCAACATAACCAACTAATTTGGCAACCACAAATTAGAAACTTAATTATTTGCCACCAACAATCGAGTGGAATTAACCTTATTTCCCGAACAAGTAGTAAGGTTAGGATATGCACTACATGTGGATGACTAAATGCTTCAATTGATTATGTACAAATATGATATTTGAATGGCGATAAAGAAAATAAACTATTATAATTAGGACTTTAGTATATGATTTGAATACATTATTCATTTTAGTTGGACTACAAGGAGGTGCACCTATATATGCAAGAACACAAGTGTTGCTGGAAAAGTTAATTAGTTAGGTTTTTTAGTTTATTATTATTTGGGAGTTTATTTGTAGGATGAGGATTTGGGTTCCTTGCCTATTAGAATTAGGGTTAGTAAATAAGATGTACGTAACTTATTTAGAAATAAGTCTAGAAAGATGTAATCTCTTCAGGTTATTTGCTTTCTTAGAAATTTTGTAACATTTCTTTATTTTTAGTTAGTTAAATAATATTCATAATTTTGTAGTCCGTTTGCTCATGTGTTTAGCATACTCTGATTTTTAGCTAGTCTTGTTTTAAAAGCACCTTGTTTTCTCCTTGGACGACTGAAGGGGATTTTAATTTGTGTTCTAATACTGCTTTGAAATTGGTTTGCTTCTAATGGAAGTGAATGCATATAAGGTTCCCACCATTGGACTTTGCACTGACAGAGAGAATTCTATATATATGAGAGAATGTCAATTTAGTCTGAGAATAAATTCTAGGGTCATTTTGGTTCCGGTCCCTAATCAACCTAATTGTTAAATTGAAATCTTGTTTAGTTACATATATCGATTGAGGTCCTTAACATCATTTAAGGGACTTTACTCATGCATTTATGCATTTAATGTCCCACAAATTATGAAATTTAAACAAATTCAAATAATAATTTTAAAATATAATAAATACTTAAAAATAAATATTGGAGTAATATTGTTCTTCACAAAATTATAGCAAGAAAATAATGTACCCACATAATTATTAACATATTTTACAAAATAACTAATGATAGATTTTAAAACATAAAATAAATACATATAATTAGCATGGGTACATTGAGCAAAAATAAAAATGGGTACAAATAATACAAATAAAACTTTAAAAAATATGGGCATAAAAAGAAATTAATATATGGGTACAAATTAAAACTGAAAGGAAAATTGGTACAAATTTAAAAAGGGTTGCAATTAAAAATGGGTACAAACTAAAAAATATATATATGATAAAAAATTTAGTCATAAATATAAATATTTCAAATGTAACATTTCTAACACTAAATAAATATATTTAGAAATAAAAAAAATATTTATTTATTGAAATAATTAATGACGTTTATCAAAACCTAAAGACCTTGATAAAAAATTGAAATGGAATAAGGTTTTAATCAATGAAGTAGTACAAAGAGGAATGATAATCTAATTTCTTCTAAATTCTATTATAAACACGGATTGTGCTAATTTTTTCTAGTCTAATTTGTTTATACTGTAGTCCACTAAAAATTTAATTTGGAGTTTAGACGCCATGCATGCATAGCCTCTAAACCAAAGTATTATTCTTCTTTTTTCATATAAATAAACCATATTGTTAATAAAACGAAGAATAGAAGTGGAAGAAGATATGACCATCTAAAAATTAACCTACAAATCCTCAATTCGGTAGTTGGATGAAGTATCTAGAAAACTTTGGATTCTGAAGACCGACAGTCTTGGACAGCACTGATCACACCTTGACCCTGCAAATTACCCATGCATGGAAAGTTTATCTAAAAAATGGACTTCTAGAAGTTGAACTTTCTATATATGTAAGGATTTTATCACTTCAAAAGAAGGATGAATACTGATCCGCACAAGGGGTTAGAAACAGATTTTTTTTTTTTTTTTGAAGCACGAAAACTACAGTTTAACTATTACATATGATTTTATGATATGCGTTACACTGTTGCTTAGCTTGGGAACTGTATATTTTTAGGGACAGCGTCCCTAGTTAATTATATCCGAAAGTTTGCTTATAATAAATAAATAAATAAATAAAAAACGGTGCAAAAGGCTTGTAGCTCAAGTGGTTAAGAATATTTACCATCCACTTTGTATAAAAAAAAAATTCAAAAGTAGTTCCCTCTGTGTTTTATGAAAATTTCCAACGCGTGATGCAGACTTTGTTGCAATCTACTTATAAATAGCATCTTCTAAATACAAATTTGAACAGTAAAATAGAAAAAGTTATGAGAAAAAATCTGTGCAATCATAATTTCTGTAATGACGACAACGCCGGACAGCGACAGATCTCGAATGCTTTGTGAGTGTTGTGACAAAGGGGATCGGAGGAGGGAAGCATTCCCATACGTAATTGACTGCAACAAAAAACTTTCTAAGAAGAAAGCGATTGAACCTTTCTCTTATGAAAATCATTGGTCTGCTCAACTTTGCTTTGCTTTGCTTTACTTTCCATTAAAAAACGAAGGCAGCAACGCGGTTTCTTCCTTGTTCTTTCGGGGAGGAGGAAAAGAGGGTGCAGAGGCATTGAAAAAATAGATAAGACAAAGATGCAGATAAACTTTACATATATTTTAGCATTTACTTTTGAAGGTTAGTGTTTTAGCTCTTGCATGTTGATAACCCGGAGATTGTGTTTAGGTCTGGGGACGCTAAAATCTTCCATACAGTGGAAACTAGAAAGCAATTTGACTCGTGCAAAAACGACAAATACAGCAGATTGCTGGAGTTGAAAAGGACTCCAATATATGGTGTTTTCCAAAATAACAAATTTTGCGCTGAAGCCATGGTTTTGAGTAATTGAGTTGCATTCCCCCTGTAACGGGACTGATTTATGAAAATCCTTTTTAACATCGTCCATGTTCTATTTTTTTAGTCATTGGATGAAACAAATCAAAAGAATATTAAAAGCCAGAATTAAAAGGAGGTGGAGAAGGTGAATATATGTGGGAAAATCACTTCCTAGTAATTTGGAAAGAAGGATGGTCAATAATCATGAGGAAACTCATTTACGCTACGCTTTTGATCTTGGCATGTCATATAGTATTACTGTCACACACAATAATTTTGCATAATCCTTGGTTTAACCTTAACTTTAGAGATTAAGAATCATCTTATGATGCAACGTCAATAGAGCGTATGATATGAATAGCTCGAGGTAGAGCACTCAATGGGCTAGGGTGGCACATTTTGCTTTACCAACCTTAAGGAAACTCCAAATCTAGGATGCTAAGATCCAAAGTCAAGGAAAAGGCGCTAGCTACATTTGTTCTTGTAATGCATAGCATGACGGAACACGCAAAGTATTAATTGTGGACACTCTTGAGAATTGGCTTCGATTGAATGGGGCGACATGAAAATACTCAAATAATATCTTCTGAGATTTCTATTGATAGTTAGACGGATGTTATCTTTTTAGACGATCACAGTCACAACTTAGACAAATGATGAGAAAGACAAGAAAACGGAGATGAAATAGAGAATGAACCTAAACACCGAAAAATGCTCATTGAAAGAAGAATTTAACTTGTCTTAGAATATATGGGAGGAAAAGAAGGATTGTAGCGATACGGCTTTTGTTGGACTCAACTAATTTCGTTGTGTACACCGTGAGCTCAGTCATGAGATATAACTTATTAGAATGTGCCACATTTGGTGTCTAGAATTGGATTGGGCTACTCTTTGCATTCAATGTATGTTTATAAAGACATGGACGAAACTTCCAAATATTGTGTAAGTTAAAGGCAAAAGATGAATAGGTCATGAAAGTAACTTATCCCTCACAATTCTACCATTTTGTGAGGATTGAGAGAGTTAAGTTTCGTTTTTATTTTTGACAAGCAACAATAGATGATTTCATTAATAGGAATCAAACAAATACATATTTTCCAGTGACCAATTTCGTGATCTGGAGATTAATTTGCGCAGCAAATAAGTTAAACTCCTACTGGCTACCACAAAAACTAGGTGCAAACAATATAAATTTGCCACAAAGACGATACACGCAACAAATC